>CANXYI012290096.1:0-10624 GCA_948208565.1 Hura crepitans | reverse complement strand
GTTGAAATAGCCGTTTTGGTGAAAACGGCCATTTTCCTTATTGAAATGGCCATTTTCACTAATAGGTGAAAAACTTTGTGATTTTTCTTGAAAATTTTACTCTATATTGAGGCCTCAACCCACAACAGATGCCTATTTTTCTCGCATTTTGAGTCACACCGTGAGTTTTTTTAGGTTGGGAAAAGACTTAAAAGAAAAATCTTTAAAGAAAACTTTGAGATCTTAGAACTGGATGTTAACATCCCTATTTATCCGAAATTTTGATCCTTTCTTCATCATTAGGCAATCTAAACATAGGAGCCTAAAAAACCCAGTGTCTACACATGACTTAGAGCCTTATTACAGGTGGCCTAGAATGAAAAAGAATATAGTTGAGTATGTGACTAGATGCCCCACCTATCAATAAGTGAAAGCTAAACACCAAGTTCCTTTTAGATTGCTTTATCGCTGACAATACTAGAATATAAATGGTAAAGAGTTACAATACACTTCATATTTAAACTACACATAACCAAGAGTAAATGTGATATGGTGTGGGTGATTTTTGATATTTTGATCAAGACAGCACACTTTATCCCAATAAGAATGGATTACTTATTGGCAAAGCTTGAATAACTATACATTGAAGAGATTGTAAGGCTATATAGAGTACTAGCACCCATTATTTTGGATTGAAACCCGAGGTTCACATCTAGATATTAGAAAAAACTACATGATGCCTTGGGCACTCGACTCACTTTTAGTATAATGGCCAATCATAGTAGCTTATTCAGGTACTGGAAGACATGCTGAGGAGCTATGCTTGTAACACCTCAAAATTCTTGCATAATGAATAGTGATAGCCACGAGTTAAGAATAGTGACTTTCGAGACATGATTAGGAATTTCCTACTGATCAAAAGGCAAAGTTATAAGTATGTTATGGGCATAATTTTGCATGAAAATAAGGGGTTTGAAAGTCTAACTAGTGAAAACAAATAAGATTATGAATAGCAAAATCCCAAAGGCCTGAATAGTTAATCTCAAAATAAAGAGTAGTGACATAATGTATGGGAAGGGTTTTTAACCCCTACTAATTAAGAATTTACATGGTAAATAGTTTATAAATATAGTTTAGTAATGAAATGAGAATATTCTAATGGAAAATAGATGACAACAAGTGTATACATGAATGGTATCTCTCATGGATGAATAGTTTCTCTTGTGACTTGACTCAGATTGATGTTATAGAATGATGGCATTGATTGTAAGACATCTTTTGGTAAAGTTTGGAAAAGAAATAAGGTTATTAAGAAGGTTAAAATTGAGGAAAGTAAAGATGAAGGACTTGTGGGAAACAAAAATGAAAGTTCAAGTAGTTTAGGGATAATAAAGAGAAAGTTAGGGAACTATTTGGGTAAAGAGGGAAAAAGCTAAATTTTCCTATAAAAGCCAACTTGACTTTTTAGTTAAGGATGAATAGTGTAAAAGTCTGTTCTTTCTTCTTCTTCTAGCCATCATTTTCTCACTGCTCTCCTCTACCTTTTTTCTCATTCCTCCCCTAATAAAGCTCTAATCTCTCACTTTTAAACCTATAGTTAACCCTTTTATATTCCCTAAAACACCATAAAAGCAAGAAAACAAGAAAATAATGGTGGATTTATAAGGAACATCAAATGGGTAAATAGTAACCCAATTTTAAAGGAGGTAGGATTTCATTGATTTAATATTTTTCAAGAGTTCTAGGAATGCCCAAGAACACATTTATCAAGTTAGATTCAAGTTTGGATGCCTCTATGATTTATAATGAATTTTTGAAATTTATGGGATGAATAGTAACCAAGTTTTAAGAAATGGCTTATTTGTGGAGTTTTAAAATTTTTATGTTATGTTTGGGATACCAATAAGAGTTCTATAATGTTTATTTAATGATTGGAGGCATGTTTTAATTATTATGAATTTTTTTTGTATAAGGTTTATGCTTAAAGATGAAAGAGAATGAATTAAAGGGAAAAAAAAGGGAATTGAAGGCTTAAGGATGCTATTGTTGAGTAATTAAGCTCACCAAGGTAAGTGTATCCCTTATAGTATGTGTAATCCAGTTAAATTATCCTTACTTGATATAAACAATAAAAGCACAGGATATATCATTGTTAATGACCTTGTGTAAAATGCTCTTCTATATGAATTAATTACTTTGATTATGTTAAGTGGTAAATGAGATGTATGATGATACATTTAAGATTATTTGAAAGCACGAAAATGATGTAAAAGTCATATTATGGTTATAATGCAAATTTGTGCAATATGATATAAATGGTGTGTAATGATATGTATACAGCTAAGTGTGCAAGTAGTTAGATTAAAACATGTTTACACACATACTAGATATATAATGGAAAATGTTATTTGCTAGGAATACATGAGGAAGTGAGTGAGCACATTATGTCCGTAATATATGTGTGTGATGTAAATTATGAGCATTTATATTTAATTGATTTATTATACATGTTAAAGCATAAAACCATGACTTATGATATATTAAATGTATTTTAATCAAAATTATAAGGTTAAAATGATCAAATTCCTTAATAATGCTTGTAAGTCCAATTGAGTTAAAAAGGCATGTATGGGTGGGTATGTCTTAAAAATTCATGATAAATATGTTATATGCTTATATGTGGTATACATGAATGAGTTAAGATGAGATGAGATATATAATGTGTCATTTTCATAATGCATGTAATTGCACCTATGTTCTGATTATGCATGCTAGATATTTGGTATGCACATATATGAATGGAATTACATTAATGAACTTATGAGTATGCATTTATCATGTTAAGAGGATATCTGTAAAGGTAAGTACCATGATGGCCAAATGGCCATTTGATGTTTATACACATGTGTTTTGCATTATTTATGGCATATGACTAATGGTTAATAATGCTATGAATGTTAATGATCATGAAAGCATGTATTAAGATTTGGGATATGAATAAGAATATGTGTAGCATGCAGTGGGATGTCATGGCCAAATGGTCTAAATGTATGTATGTATATGAATATTGTCAAATAAAGCATACAAAGTATGATTTATGCATAAATTTAAATATGTGATCATATACACATGAGATAAGCCATGTTATGTAAAGAAGTGAATTTTATGATGCATGAATGAGGTTATGGCTTATGATGAATTCATGTATGTGTATGTTTAATACCAAGCATGATGTGGATAATGCATGATAATATGCAAGTTTATTGTCATGAGGAATTGTGTTGATATGTTAAATGAGAAAGCATGTATGGTTCAACAATTCTTAATGGCTTGGCTGAATGGTCTAGTGTAATGGCCATAATGCATTTAACGTAATTATGAGCATATTGTGACATGATGAGATGTCATGATATGGCAATAAATTGAATTATTAATTATGATGCTTAATGCTAAGAAATTAATAATGCATGAATGGATCTTTATATTCCTTATAATTAAATTCATTGCAAAAGTGCATAACATAAGATCATTTTGCTAATGTCTTGCATGTTGCATCACAAGATGTCATATTGGCATATGATTTTGAGTTTGTTTAGGTTGATGTCTAAAGTTTCTTATGCTATCTTAGTCCAGGTATTTGCATGATGTGATGATGTATGTCTATAAATAGATGTACGTGTACATATAGACATAAAATAAGGTGTATGATGTAATTAAATAAGGCATATGAGTGCTTGTTGTCCTTATGGTATGTGTATGAATGTATATGCTTTGTATTAGGCATGTTATGGATGATGCATCATCATACGAATGCTAATGTTAGTAAGGAATTATGATGTCATGTGTAATAAGAAAGAATGTAATATTTATACATATTTGATGGCTTGGCCAAATGGCCTATTTGCAATTATATGCATGAGTGTTCCATATCAGGCATGAAATGGATAAAATATGGGATGTAATTGATGATGAACGTGTAAAATGAATGTGTAACATGAGGAAATGCAAGATGATATGTGTGGATGATGTTATAGTCAAATGGCCTATAGCAAATAGATATGTGTATATGGCATATTATGTATGCCATGAATAATGCATAACCATATACATGAGAATAATCATGTGAACATGTAATGACACGTGTAATATAATGAGAATCTATTTGAACATATATCAGCTATTAGCATGAAAAAGATGATATGATAATGTGAATGGCATATGTTAGTTGTGAAATGCCATAGTGCATAAAGATAGTATGATATAGCCGAATGGCATAATATGGGAATTGATATATGATTTATGAAATGATGATGTGGATGGCATATGGTAGTTAGGAAACAACATAATGCACAATGAGCTTGTGATTTAGCTTAATAGTCTAATATGGAAATTGATGGGTGCTTTAGGCATTCATCAAATACATATGATGTAATAATGTGGATATAAAGAAAGAATGGCCTAATATGATTAAAAGAGTAAAATACTTATGATAATGTCTATTATGCATAAAAGATGGATATATTGATGCATTAATCAATGTACTCATGTTGCCTGAATGGTAATTTAATAGGATTAATAAATGGTGAAGAACATTTACTTTCCCCAAGGTCATGTGTTGATCAAATTAATGATAAAATTCACTCAATCTACTATAAGATGGTGAAACTGAAAGTAAATTTGGTTAGTGGCCTATACAACTAAATAACCTAGTCAGATAGCTTAACCAGTCGACTAGGAGTGATAACAATTGCTAGGGTACTCCTTTACCTTAATGCATTTTTGTCTACGAGTCCATTAAATGTCTAACATACAAGCTTATATTTTTTATCTTTGGCTCATTGTCAATACAGTTGCCATTATAGTCCAATAGGGCCACTGCACACTCTTACTGGTGCAACAACCATAAGGTTCATTATGAGGACCATATTATTATACCTTAGATGAGGTTTTTATTAAGAGTAAATTTTTTAAGTTGTATGATAAGATGATATGTAGTTGTTTAAAAAGGAAAAATAGATTTTAAGTAAATCAAAAAAGTAATAAGATAGATGATGGTTGTGTGTGTCATTCCTTATTTAGGTCCAATGATAGGATCAGGTAAGCAGTGTCACATTTGGTCATATTAGAGCTTTAGTTTAGGCATTCCTCGGAGTAAGAAAGATAGTAAGGAACATAAGTAAATTGAGGAATTAAAGTTATTTAAAGTGAATAGTCTGATGACAAAGGTTAACTAGTTGGTTTTAGGTATCAAAAAAGATATAGGCAAGTTAATCTATGTGACCTCAAAAAAAAGTAGAGGTAGAAAAAAGAATGTCATAAGATTCCTAGAATATGGCCTAAGGTTGGCTAATATGGATATATACAGAAGATAATCATGTTAAGTCAAGAGATATAAGCAATATAAACATGAACATTATGATAATTATGGAAGTTAGAGAGAATCTATTAAGTATCAACTAGGAATGGTTGAAAGAAAAGTGAATGTAATAAATATATGATGATAAAGAAATCAAAGATTTTGGGAGTCAAAACTCTTTGTGTACCTATTAATTCCCTTACAATTTAAGGCCTTTTAATGCTTAATCATAAGACATTAGGCTGGGTTTATACATCATATCATTAAGCATAAACATAAAAGCATATATTACTACATTGCATCATTATCATCATTTATATTATCATATGTGCATAACCACAACATATGCATCATATATATGTGTTTTGCCTAAAGCAAGTGGGAAATTGATAGGATACACATATACAAGTGAAAGAAATAAGATTGGATTAAAGTAGATATGATGGAAGTATGTTGGAAAAGGATATTATGAGTCATAGAAGAAGGTGAACTCTAAGAGATAAATGGAATTTGATATATATAGTGTTAAACTTGATCAAAAGTTATCATATTGGCTACATGAAAATAAGATGGGTTGGTAACAACTTATGGATCAGAGCAGTGTAATAGCAGCATGATGATTTTTTTTATAAGATAAGAATAGATGAGTGGTTACTAATGTACCATGCGATTAATGTATAGAAAGGAATTTTGAAGAACTAAGCATGTATGTTTTATAGACCCCTACAAAAATCTTAAAAGGGGAAGTGATGGAGGTATAAATAGAAGATATGAGGAATGATGAAGTAGAGAGATTTAGTTTAAGTAACAAATGTTAAGAAAAGTTGCTATGCATTGAATAAGTAATAAAGAAAAGCTTGTAGAACATGAGACTCTAACAAGTAGATCATATTAACTTATTGGTGGCAAGTGTACAAAATTACTCAAGAATTTTGAGGATGAAATTCTTTTGAGAGGGGAAGAATTGTAACGCCTAAAAATTCTTGCACAGTGAATAGTGACACTGAGTAGTCAGGAATAGTGACTTTTTAAACATTATTAGGAATTTCTTACTAATCACAAGGTATAGCTATAAGTATGTTATAGGTACAATTTAGTATGTAAATAAGGGGCTTAAAAGTCTAATGAGTAGAGACAAACAAGATTATGAATAGTGAAATCCTAAAGACCTAAATAGTGAATCTCAAAGTCATAGAGAGTGACATTATGTATGGGAACGGTTTTTAACCCTACTGATTAGAGTTTATATGGTAAATAGTCTATGAATATAGTTTGGTGATGAAATGAGAACATTCGAATGGAAAATAGATGATAACAAGTGTATACATGAATAATATCTCTTAAGGATGAATAGTTACTCTTAGGACTTGACTCACATTGATGTTACAGAATGATGGCATTAATTGTGAGACATCATTGGGTAAAGTTTGGAAAGGAAATGAGGTTATTAAGAAGGCTAAAAATAAGGATAGTAAAGATAAGGGACTTATGCAATACAAAGATGAAAATTTAAGTAGTTTGGGGATAATATAGAGAAAGTTAGGGAACCATTTGGATAAAAAGGGAAAAAGCCATATTTTCCTATAAAAGCCAACTTGACTTTTTAGTTAAGGGTGAATAGTGCAAAATTTTGTTCTTTCTTCTTCGTCCAACTGATGTTTTCTCACTTCTCTCCTCCACCATTTCTTCTCATTTCTCCTCTAATGAAGCTCCAATCTCTCACTTTAAAACCCGTAATCAACCCTTGTATAGTCCTTAAAACCCTATAGAAGCAAGAAAATAAGGAAATAATGGTGGATTTGTGAGGAAGATCAAGTGGATAAATAGTAACTCAATTTTAAAGGAGGTAAGATTTCTTTGATCTAATATTTTTCTAGTGTTTTATGAGTACCCAAGAACATATTTATCAATTTTTGAAAGTTATGGGGTGAATAGTAAATAAGTTTTGAGAAATGGTTTATTTGTGTAGTTTTCAAAATTTTTGGAGTGTCTTTTGGATTCTAATAAGAGTTTTGTAAGCTTGATTTAAAGATTTGACGCATGTTTTAATTATTGTAAATTTTTTTTATTGTGGATAAGGTTTATACTTAAAGTGGAAAGAGAAAGAATCGAAAGAAAAAAGGGAATTGAAGGCTTAAGGATGCTACTATTGAGTAATTAAGCTTAGTAAGGTAAGTGTATCCTTTATAGTATATGTAATCGAGTTAAATTGTGTTTAATTAACATATGCCTTAAAAATACATAATATGTGAATGTGTAAAATGCTCATTTATGTGAATTAATGAATTTGATTGTTTTAACTGGTAAATCAGATGTATGATGATACATTTAAAATGATTTGAATGCATCAAAATGATGTAGAAGTCATATTATTGTTATAATACAAATATGTGCAATATGATGTAAATGGTGTATAATTATATTTACACAACTAAGTATACATGTAATTGGATTAAAACATGTTTACACATATACTAGATGTACGATGGAACATGTTATTTGATGGGAATATATGTGGAAGTGAGTTAAGATATTATGTTCGTGATGTATATGTGTGATGTAAATTGTGAGCATTTATATTTAATTAATGTAATATACATGTTAGAGCATACAACCATGATATAATGTATTTAATATATGTTAATCTAAATTATGAGGTTAAAATTATCAAATACCTTGATGTTGCATGTATGGCTGGTCAAGTTAAAAAGGCATGCATGGGTGGGTATATCATAAAAATACATGATAGGCATGTTATGTGCTTTTATGTGGTATACATGGATGAGATGAGATACGTAATATGTTATGTACATAATGTATGTAAATACACATATGTTCTAACTATACATGCTAGTTATGCAGTATGCATATATATGGATGTAATTGCTTGAATGAACTTATGAGTATACATTTATCACGTTAAAAAATATAAGTAGAGGTATGTAATATGATGGCCAAATTGCCATTTGATGTTTATGTGCATATTTTTTGCTTTATTTATGGCATATGACCAATGATGAATGATGCTATGAATGTTAGTGATCATAAAAGCATGTATTAAGATTTGTGATGTGAATAAGAATATGTGTAGCATGCAATAGGATGTCATGGTGGAATGGTTTAAATGTATGTATGTATATAAATATTGTCAAATGATACATGCGAAGGACAATTTATGCATGAGTTTGAATATGTGATCATATACATATGAGATGAGCCATATTATGTAAAGAAGTGAATTTATGATACATGAATGAGATTATGGCGGATGATAAATTTATGTATGTGTATGTTTAATACCAAGCATGATATGAATAATACATGATAATATGCATGCTTATGGTTTTGAGTTATTACATTGATGTGTGAAATAAGAAAGCATATATGGTTGAGTAATTCTTAATGGCTTGGCCAAATAGTTTAGCATAATGGCCATAATGCATTTAAGGCAATAATGAGCATATTACGACAAGATAAGATGTCATAACATGGCAATGAATTGAATGATTAACTACGATGTATGATGTTAAGAAATTAATAATGTGTGAATGGATCCTTATGCTTTATATAATTAAATGTACTAGGAAGGTGCATAATATAGGATCATTTTGTTAATGTCTTGTATATAGCATCATAAGATGTCGTAGTGGCATAAGATTTTAAATATGTTATGGTTGATGTCTAAAGTTTCTTTTACTATCTTAGATGAAGTATTTGCATAATGTGATGATGTTTTTCCATTAATAGATATATGTGTACATATGGACATAAAATAAGGTGTATGATGTAATTGAATGAGGCATATGAGTGCTTAGAGGCTTAATGGCCGATTGTCCTTATGTTATGTGTATGCATGTGTATGCCTTATATCAAGCATGTTATAGATGATGTATGATCATGATGAATTGTGATGTCATGTTTAATGAGAAAGAATGTAATATTTATATATATGTGATGGCTTGGTAGAATGGCTTATTTGCAATTATATGTTTGAGTGTTATATATAAGGCATGACATGGATAAAATATGGGATGAAATCGATGTAATTCATGATAAACATGTAAAATGAATGTGTGATATGAGTAAATGCAAGATGATGTGTGTAAATGATGTCATAGTTGAATGGCCTATGGCAAGTAGATGTGTGTATATGGCATATGTAAATGTTATAAATAATGCATGACCATATGTATGAGAATGATCATGTGAACATGTAATGACATGTGTAATATAATGAGAATCTTTAGAACATATATGAACTATTAACATGAGAAAAGATGATATGGTGATGTGAATGGCATATGGCAGTTGTGAAATGCCATAATGCGTGATGAGTTTATGATATGGCTGAATGGCATAATATGGGAATTGATATATGATTTATGAAATGATAATATGGACGGCATATGCTGGTTGGAAACCACCATAATGCATGATGAGCTTGTGATATGGCTGAATAGCCTAATATGGAAATTGATGCATGCATTAGACATTCATGAAATGCTTATGACATAATAATATGGATATAAGGCAAGAATGGCCTAATGTGATTAAAAGAGTAAAATACTTATGATAATATCTATTATGAATAAAAGATAGATATGTTGATGTGTTAATCAATACTCATATTGCATGAATGGTAATATAATAGGATTAGTAAGTGGTGAAGAACATTTATTTTCCCTCCCTAAGGTTATATGTTGACCAAATTAAAGATAAAATCATTCAATCTACTTTTAGATGTTGAAACTAAAAGTAAATTTGGTTAGTGGCCACACAAGTAAACAACCTAGTTGTAATGCCTATATGTCAAAGTTCCATGAACAATACCTCTGTGGTATAAATAGTGCTTTTTATGTGTTGGGGCACCTTAATAAGGCTAGGAAGGGACGTATTGGTCATAAAACTTTGAAGGCTAGAAAATGGATAAATTAAAATAAATTAAAATTTTAGTAGAACTAATAAATCATTTCAGGTTAAGACTAGTGAATAGTGACATAAAATGAGGTTGTGCTAGGATAGCCCTGGGATGTGCCTGAACAAACCCAAAAATATCATACCCTGAACCTCAAAAATTCCAATCTATAGGGAGGTGAAGGAATTTTAATTTTTTGTGAACATCTGATATTTATTTAGAATATTTTATTTTAGCAAGTGAAAAGTAACCATAGTTGTCGATGGAATTTTGACTTGAAATTTTACGTGGGCCTTAATAACACTAATCAAGGATTTTTAAAACTAAAATGGCTATTTTTAGAGGTCTAAAGAAATTTTTGTGAATTTTTGAAG
>CANXYI012290028.1:0-10832 GCA_948208565.1 Hura crepitans | reverse complement strand
ATAACCTAAAGAGGAGATCTTGACTTCTACTCTGCTTGACACTTAGTTGAAGGGAAAAGAGAAGATGAAACTAGAAATTTAGAGAAGTCAAAAAGTTAAAACATCTTCTTCAAAAGAATTTTTAGATACCATTTATGCACCAGAGCTTTTTCAAATAATGTCTCTATTTCTTATGTTAATGAAATGAATTATTTTGATTATTTTTATGATGTCTCATCTAATTGCATCAAGCATAAGATAATCATGACATGCACATTGTTTTTGACATTAATTTAATCAATAATACCCCATTTAATCTTGATACAATAGAAAATCCTAAAGAGATCTTAATTGTATCTTATATAACTCTTAAAGAGTGAATATTAAAGAAATATGAAAAAGTCTTTGCCTGGACCTATGAAGACATGTTCAAGGTTCATAGAACAATTACTAAATAGGCTATCCATGCTTATCTAGATGCAAACCTAATAAAATAGAAACTGAGGTAGATGAGACTAGAATGGGTTAAGAAGATTAAAGAGGAAGTGCTTAAATAGATAGAGGCCAACTTTCAAGAAGAGGTGGAATACTCAACATATTTGGCTAATGTGATGCCTATTGCTAAGAAAGATTGCTGGATTTGACTGTGCATGGACTACTGATATCTGAACAAAGCATGTCCAAAAGATGACTTCCCCTTGCTACACATTGACATCCTAATGGATAGTGCTACGATGTGTACGATGTATAGCTTTTTAGATGGTTATTCTGGATATAATCAAATTTTAAACAAAATAGATGAAAGATCAAAATGGCTTTCATCACTAAATGTGGTACCTTTGACTCAAGATCATGCCTTTTGGATTAAAAATTGATAAGGCTACTTTTCAAAAAATGGCCACAAAGATACTAAATGACATAATCCATAAAGAAGTTGAGGTTTATGTGGATGATATAAGGATCAAATCCATTACTAAAGAAAGGCATTTTGAGGCTTTAGAGAAATTCTTTTAGAGGATTAATAAGTACAATTTGTGCCTAAACCTCTAGAAGTGTGTCTTTAAAGTAACCTAAGGAAAACTTTTTGAACATATATTGAGTCAATGAGGGATTAAAGTGGACTCTAATAAAGTCAAAGCCATAATAGAGATGTTGATGCCAAAGAAAGAGAAAGAGAAAGAGATAAGAGTTTTTCTGAGTAGAATTAGTGACACCCCTAACTAGATTCTCAAAAAAACCCAATAAGTGGTGCACTTCTCGCTAATTCACCCATCTTAAAATTTCCCCTAAGGTCATTCATTTAACTTCTACTAATTTCACACTAAATCATTCTAACTAACTCCAAAATCACTTCAGTTAGTTCCAATAATCCATTTAGGCTAAAATCAATCTGGTTTAGCTATTACTGGGGAAAACTGACATTACTCAAGTATTACCTAAAAATCCAACAGCATAACAGCTACCCAGGTCCTAACCCAAAAATTTTAGTAAGCCTATTTAACACTTTTATGAACAATTCACCACACCTAGACCTATCTAGTCCCTCATACTCAGCTTAACACCAGCCTAAGAACACATCAAAACTCAAGCCTCGGGCCATAGATAAACATGCATAAATATAGAGCCTTAGGCTCACATCAATAACACATATCACATTTGATCATACATGCATCAAAGAGCATATAGAAATATTTAAGTTACATCATCAGGTCATATTTACTTAATTACATGACATTTCCAAAGCTTAAATACATTTTCCTACACAATTCCCACCTAAATACATAGATATCCAACTGTATAAAAATTTCTTCCAATGACTTCACTTGTATCCTTTGAACCACTATCATCAGGCTTTACAAGGCAAGTTTTCACTTTTGTGTACCTACGCACCAAAATTGGTATGCTGAGTATATGAGATACTCAATGGTGAACTTAAAGCAATTTAATCATGGTATTTATATCATTAACTTACTTATATAGTTAAGGAAATCATTTTATTTTATTATATAAATTAATTACTCACTAGGGTGCCAAATTATTAAAATAATTTATCTAGTATGAAATTGTATTTTTGACTTGGCTAAATCATTTAAAGCAAGGATAATTAGTTTTAATAGGTATACTTTACAAAAATCCCTTTAGTTGTATCAATGACAAAAAATGACTAAAATGCCCTTTATCTCCCTAAGGTATTTATGTGTCCTGAAATATTCTTCTTGACACGTATATATTATTTAAAATAGTTATTTCATACATAACATGCATATTTGAAATTAATTAACTAATCTAGCACATATGTGCAAAATGTCTAAAATACCCTTTTCTGCATTTTTACTACTTTCTTTGAAAAGTCATTTAACAAGCTTAAACTTTATCTTTAATGATTATTCTGCTTATTACATAATTTATTTCACTGGCTCAACTAGGAAGATGACAATTTAAGACACTAAATCTAGAGGGATAATAAACTAGTGCTGTGGTCCCCATTCTAGACTTATGCCACTGCACTGGCATATATGCTATAGTGCAGATCAGCTGTAACCTCCCTAAATACAAGTAACTGTGTGACATAATAGAGATCAGCCCGTAGGCCTCTCCAACTACAAATCATCATCAGTAACTAGGTGACATAATGGAGATTAGCCCGTAGACCTCTCTAACCACAAATGAATACCATCAATAACTCGGTGACATAATAGGGATCAATTCATAGACCTCTCCAGCCACCAATAAACTAGTAGCTATAAAACCCTAAGTTGATCGGTCAACCCATTCAATGGGTGTCTAACTAATGGGCCAAGTAGCTTAATTTAACTTTATTTATTGACCAAAAATATTCTTATAATATTTAAGATTAAAAAATAGACAAATAAAATATTATCTCATACTTTAAATTTTTATTCAAACTGGTATAGCCACTTTATGGCTTTACTAGGTAAACTTCCACAAAAAAAACTTAAGTCTAATTATGCCAGAATTCAAGGTAATATATGTTATAATTTGTCATGGCATTTCCACTTAAAAAGGGAATACTTCTGTCTAGTGTCATTTTTAGTTCAGATACAAGTCAACTAGATAGTTATAAGTTATTTCGACCACTATTAAAGATAGTTTTCTGGGACTGTTTTAAGTCCAAATTTAACTCAGTTTTCACTATTCTTTTTAAATACTTTTTTAGGCACAAGGCCAATTATGACTAGGCCAAGTCTATGGCTAAACTCTAGGCATAAATGCCATCTCCAATTGGGCCAAAACATAGGCACGAAAGCCAACTGGAACTAGGCCAACTCTGTAGCCAAAATATAATCTCTCAAGGGCACAAATAAAGTTCAATTCCATAATTCACTTGAAGTCACTTGTTTAAGTCATCATTTCAAGCTTTAGTTATAGATTTTTATTCAAATCTTTCTTAGCCACTTTAAGGCACATTTCAAGTGTATATTGCTATCTTAATTTGTTATATACTTAGCTAATTCCATAGCCATTTCGATGTACTTAACTAAAACTTAGTAACTTTATGTTTCATGCCAATATGTCATGGTTTAAACTCTCGGGTACTTAGGAAAAGGGGACTAAATTTCCATACCTTAACACATAATAACATCATTAAATCACATTTACATGCCACTCAAGTGTGCTCATAAACATTTCATTCTAAGCTAATTATGGCTAAAGTACTAAGCAACCTTCCTAAAAACCAATCGTGAAAGCTCACATGTACAAGGAAAATTACACATTCCATGGTGATTTCTCTTCTTAATTCTTATGGTCCTTATCCTAGTATGCCAAGTACAAACCGAATACTCATCATAGGTAGCAAATGACTCATCCAAGCAATCATAGATAACAACTTCAGCAAGTATTTTAAGGCCACTTATGCAAACACTAAGAACATCATATTCAATTCCACTAAACTCTCAACTTAATCAATATCACAAGTGAAGGAATCAACCTTAGATTCATACTTCTAGCCATTCTAACTCAAAGTTCACTAGCCTAGGCACCCAAACACATGAAGAAAAGGCTTGAAGTCCACTTACATATCACCATGGTTTCCCTCCTCCATGGGCCTCTAAATACCATCCATATGTGACAACCACCTCACACAAATCACCATACAGATGTTAGCTATGGTTTAGCATTAAAAAGCACCTAAAAACCTAATAAATGAGGGAGAAACAACCATGGACTCACCTTTAGGTTATGGTTCTGGACAGTTCTAAACCAGTCACATTGTTTGATTTTTATCTCCCAAACTATAACTCCTTTTGGCCTAATTCTTGTTCTTCATGGTGCCTAACTCACTGAAGAATTTTTAGAGACTAGAATCATCCTATTTAGTTTTCGGAGGAGAAAGATATGAAGGTCTACTCCAATTATGGCATCGAGAATTCTCGACAATAGAGAAGAATGGGTTTTGTTCCTAACAAGTAGAAATCCACTTATCATGGCCCCTTTGCCAGTTGGCATGTTGTGGGCCCCATCTTGGCACGTCAAAGTTGTCCCAAAACTTCCCGAACTATCTCAATTTTTTGGCAAACTTCAAAAATTCATAGAAATTCACTTGGACCTCCAAATATTACACTATTTATTTTAAAATTATCATTTTAATCCCTTCTACCTACTTGTAAATTTTTATGGCCAAATTCCATCAATAGGGTAGTTTTTTAGACTGCCTTGATTTGCATGCCAACCTCAAAAATTATGAGAATTTGCAAATGACCTCTAATTTCAAAAATTATTTCACTATTATACTCAGTGTAATTTTCTAACTTTAGGGTTTACTATTTTCAAGTCCATCCTGGCACATCCTAGGTCAGTCCCAGCTCAAAAAAATTTATTACCCCGACGCATAGGTTTCAGTCTGAAATTAATTGTTAGTTCTACTAAATTTTTAAATGTCAACTTTTTCATCATTTTAGACTCCCTCGAAGTTTCATAACCCATGTTACTACCTCGATCTATGTGCAAGTGACCCAGCACCCTAGGTGCACTTCTCAAACCCTGTGGCATTATTCACAGAGTCTCAGAACACAGGCGTTACATTTGTTCCCCTCTTAAGAAAATTTCATCCTTGAAATTACTTGAGGCAAATAGAGTAGGGTACTGAGCTTCCACTTATGTGTCTAGCTCTCAGGTAACTTTCACTATAGTTTTATACCTCCATAGCACTATAATAATGGTATGGACTCATCTCTGCGACCATCTCATTTCATGTCATAACTTATATCCAACTGCATCTCAATAGCTATCATCAGAGTTATATGTAACTAATCCCATCTGTACCCCTTGAGGCTAAAACATAAAAATATCATGTTTTATGATAGCTTGGTGGTAATGCAAGCCTATATGCTAGAGGTCCTGACCCTATTAGTACTTTCATAGGGTTCGATACCCTGGGACTCAATTACCTTTTTCCTGAACCTCGGCACCTATTTCCTTGGAAAATCTCTAAAACACTTTGTCTCTAACTAAATATTCAGCAGTTTCCTACTTTAAGTCAGTATATGATTCTTGTCTAACCATACTGCTTTTAGCCTTTTCTGATTCATTTCTCTTTTCTTCCGCCTCCTTTTTAATCAAATCTACACTGGGGATTTTCTCTCTCCACCTCATTTTAACATGAAAGATCATGCATTGCCTATCATATAATGCCTCATATAGGTCCATTTCTAAACTAATTAATTACTACTATCATGGGCAACCCTTGCTAAAAATATATGTACATATGTGTCTCAATTAAATATAAGCTTATTAATACTATCTCATAACATATAATCAAACATTTGTATCACCCTCTTTAACAATCCATCAAACTGAGGATGATAAACTAGGTGATGAGCTAGTCTAGTACCTCAAGTTGCTGCTAGCTTCTTCCAAAATCTAGAGTAAATCAAAATCTCTATCCAGATGACAATCACTGGCACAACATGAAATCTGATGGGCTCATCACCATATAGTCTAGCCAACTTCTTTAAAAACTAACCCATTCTAACCAGGTAACTTGAACTATCTTGACTATTTGTCAATAATTATTCATGCACCACTGCATTTACCTTTACTCAATAGTGAACTCATTACAAAACTCAGAGTTAGCTTTTCTTATTATCACTCTGGTGTAACTATAGGATTCATTAAGTTAGAAGGATTCAGATGCCCAGCTTCTACCTACTGGCATATCAAATACTTAATATCATACTTTACCATAATCATTTCCATACTAAACCATCAAGAAGTAAAATTCCCAAGCTCAATTTTTTTCCTCCTAGAATGCTTGGAAAGAGGAGACTTATGTATTTCCTTAAACATCTGTAACCCAGATCCTCTATACAAAATGTACATGATATGTTATGATGAGTTTACTACTCACTTACTATCAACTGAGACCCTAAGGTCTTCCTCTCTTAAGCTTTGCTAAATATCTAAACCATCTACTTATCTCTCAAGGTCACCATAAGCTTCCTATACTTAGCCTCTACTATCATAATAGCTTTCACTAGTAGGTAGTCAATCAAGCCCTTAAAATCCTGAATCCACTCTACCTAGTTTCTCTATCTTAGGTCCCTTCTCCTGAGTAAGGGATACTTCAAACTCTAATGATTTGTATCTATACATCATTCCTATTCATACTAATAATGCCATCATCTGTTTTAATATAACTATAATGACAACTTGCCCCAAATCAGGGGTAGGATAATTTTCCTCTCAAGGCTTCAATTTCCTTCAAGCATAAGCCACTACCCTTCCATCTAACATGAACACCTAGCAAATTATTTAGTAAGGCATCCCTGCACATGACAAAGTCCTTACCCTATTCTAGTTAAATCAGGATAAGAACCTCTGTTAACCTCTGTTTCCACTTAGCAAGATTATCTTGACATAAACTATCCCATATAATTCTTATACTCTTTTTGATTAGTCCAGTCAAAGGAGTAACAACAATTAAGGTCTGCTTACAAGTCTTTTGTAATACCAACTAAACCCAAAAAAAATTTTCGTCTTAGTTACACCCCCAAAGGGTTTAAATTCCAACACTGCCTTGCCTTTACTAGGCCAATTCTAACTTTCTCTATTGAAACTATACGGCCTAAGGAAAATTTTCATTTGCTCAATTCCTACTTATTGAGTTGAGCATACAACCATCTTTCTTTCAAGGTCTATATCACAACCCTCAAATACTATTCATACTCTTTGTGGTTCCGAGACTACACCAAAAGATCATCTAGGAACACTTTACCACTAGCCCCCATAAAACCAAAAGCTTTTCTCATTGCAATCTATAAAACTGCTAAGGCATTAGTGAGCCTCGATGACATTACCAAAGACTCACAATGTCCACACTGGGTCGTAATGGCAAATCTTAGTAATATCAGCTTCCCTAAATCCTCAACTGATAACATCTCGATCTCATATCAACTTTAAAAGAAAGAAGACTAACCTCTCTCAAAAATCAAAAGATCATTTACCCAAATAGGGATACTGGTCCTACAGAATCACTCTATTTAAGTACTTTAAAATAATGCACAATCCGAGTGACCTATCTTTCTCTCTTATAGATAGCTTAGACACTTGCTGAGGAATTATACTAGGTCTAATAAACCCTTATCATGTAGCTCTTGCAACTATACTCTCAGTTTTTTTATGTCAATAGATGCCCTCCTTTGAGGAACAATAAACACTGGAGCAATACCAAGATGCACCTCCACTTCAAAATCTAGATTTCTCTAAGATAATAACCCTAGTAGCTTAATAAGAAGATATTAGAGAACAAAGCTTTAACTAATAGATATACTAGATCATAATTAAATTAGTCTTATCAATACCTTAGGCCAAACATGCCTCTCTCCTCCTAAAAGAGTTATTATATCTTGATAACAAGGATAAAATTGTCTAAAAGATTTCTTTCACCATTCACTATCTGTAATAGTCTTCATATAGCCTAGAGGGTCAACTTCCTATGGTTACCCTCAGTCATAGTCTAACACTTAATAAGCCAATCCATCTTAAAAGTACCTCTATACATTAAAATTTAACTTAGTCAAACCCACAACAATCTATGCCCCTAAATCACCAAAGACATCTTTTATACACCCCTATTCACAATCACACACTACCCCTTAAGGCTATCAACTCTAATGTGTATCTCACTGGCTCAGGCCCTATCTGTCTATTATGTTCTAGATTAGTACATGCATATAAGGGCATTAAATCAGGATTTATCAAAGCCAAGACTGAAACATTAATTAACAAAATGCTAGTCATACCATCTGGTGATGCAGCCACTTTTTCAATCTTATTATACACTGCCTGGCTAAAGCATAAGTCTTAATTATAGCACCCTGACTAACACTAGACTACTCCCCTTTAGTCTATTTTTGACCCCTACCTTAGGTGTAACATTAGATATCTATGTCTGAACACCCTCTGTCCATCCCTAAGGGCACTCTTTTTGTGGCAACGTCTAACATCACATTGGAGACATTCTTCTCACTTGCCACCTCTACACTTTTCCTAATGCTTTTCTAAAAAAAGCCATCCATGGGTGATCCACTCTTGGTACCCTCTTTAGTACTAGGACTTGGATTGAAACTATGCCTATAACTGACTCTCTTTCCTTGTCTTACCAATCTGGTACTGTATTGGTCTGTCCCACAGTGCTTTACCTCTTTCTCTAAAAGAGATCTCTTCTTATTGGTACCATCTCTTTCTGTCACATATAACTAGTACTGACATTGCCAACTCCCTCTTTCTGAGGTTTAGCTGTCTATATCCTTGATTTTACATTTAGTCTTATAAGGAATTTCTTATATTCTGTATATGTGTCATTAAAAATAATTTCCTTAACATACTTTAAAAAGTTTGGTAAGATCCTTTCATGTACTACTTTTCGGGAAACTTCAAAAATTCATAAAAATTCACTCAGACCTCTAAAAATTACATCATTTGTTTTAAAATTCTATTTTAATCCCCTCTACCTGATTAAAATTTTTTGTGCCCAAATTCCATCGATAGGGTAGTTTTCAAAATGCCTCGATTTGCATACCAACCTCAAAAATTACGAGAATTTGCAAACGACCTTAGATTTCAAAAATTCTTTCACTATTGGATTCAATGCGATTTTCTAGCTTTAGGGTCCACTATTTTCGTGTCTGTCTGGGCACATCCCGAGTTAGTCCCAGCCTAAAAAATTTTTATTACCCCAATGGGTAGCTTTCAGTCTAAAATTATTTGTTGGTTTTACTAAATTTTTAAAATTTGCCCATTTCATCAAATTAAGGCCCCTCAAAGTTTCACGACTTATACCACTACCTCAATCCACGTGTAAGTGACCTTACACCCCGGGTGCACTCCTCGGACCCTGTGGCACTATTCTCAGAGCCTCGAAACATGGGTGTTACAGTCTTCCTCTCTTATGAAATTTCATCCTTAAAATTTACCTAGTTAAAATAGCTAAGAATACTACTCCCTCATCTGTTGTTTGCTTTTCCACATTGCTTTTTGTGACCTGTGGTGTTTCTATAGCACCTTTATTAAAGGTACTCTCTTATGAGCAATTCCTTTCCTTCTTAGGCAATGATATGTTCTGGTTCTTCCAAATATGATAAATCTAGTTATACCTATATTTCTTCTGTAGAAAGCACATGGGAAGGATCAAGCCTATATTTTCTTATCATTGACACATGGAATACATCATAGATTTGTTGGAACTTAGGAGGTAATGCCAACTTATAGGCCACTGGTCTAACCTATTCCACTACCTTATATAGTCTAATGAATCTAAGGCTTAACGTGCCCTTCTTCCCAAATCAAAGTAGTTTCTTTCATGGTGACACTTTTAGAAAAACTTTATCTCTAACTTCATATTCAATGGTCTTTCTTTTCATATCAACATAAGATTTTTACCTATCTATTGCTACTTTTAGTCGGTCTTTAATAATCTTAACTTTTCTTCTGCATCCCTAATCAAGTCTAGTCCCATTTGTTTGGTTTCTCCTAACTCTGTCTAGTAAAATGGTGTTTTGCTCCCATATAATGCTTCGTAAGGTGCCATTCCTAAACTCGCTTGTGGCTGTTATTATATGCAAACTCTACTAATGACAAGTACATGTCCCAATTGCCCTTAAACTCATTTGTATTGCATCTCAGTATGCCCTCTAACATCTAGATCACCCATTCTAATTGTCATTCTGTCTGTGGCTGGAATGCCATACTAAAGGTGAGTTGAGTACCTAAGGCTACATATAGCTTTTTCCAAATTCTAGATCCCTAAGTCCCGATCTAAGATGATAGATACTGAAACCCCATACAGTCTAACAATTTCATCTATGATAGTTGTGCCAATTTCTCTAAGAAATAATCCACCCTTACTAATATGAAATGGGTTGTATTAGTCAGCATGTCCACGATTACCTATAATGCATCACATTTGTTCCTTTTCATGGGTAGTCTTATGGTGAAATACATGGTGACTCATTCCTATTTCCATTCTAGTATTGTTATAGGGTGAAACAATCCAGAAGGAACCTGGTATTTAGCTTTCACTTATTGGCATGTGAGACATCTAGTCACATATTTAGCTATGGCTCTTTTCATTCCTAGCCACCAATAGTAAGGTTTTAGATCTTGATACATCTTTGTGCTTCCTAGATGCTTAGCATATAGAGCATTATATGCTTCTTGCAATATTTGCCACTTAATGTCCTCTCTATTGAGTACACAAAGTTTGTTGTGGTAATACAAGCATCTGTCTACTTTAATCTCATGTGTAGTCAGCTTCCCCTTTTTTATTGAGCTTATTATATGTTGACATTGTTTAATGGTTTGTTGTGTTTCCTTTACCTGTTGCATCAAGT
>CANXYI012289919.1:0-11219 GCA_948208565.1 Hura crepitans | reverse complement strand
TAAATATCATCAACATCTAGGTGACATAATATCAGTCCATAAATCTCTCCAACCACTAATAAAATCACTGTTAGACAAGCAGCAGCTATAAAACCATAAGTTGACCGATCAACCCATCCAGTGTGTATCTAACTAATGGGCCAAGTAGCTTATTTTAAGTTCCTTTATTAACAAAAAATATTCTTATAACATTTATATTCCAAAAATAGGTAGTTAAAAGTTTTATCACATACTTTATTTTTCAGCTAGTATGGTATAGCCACATTTTGGCTCTACCGGGTAAAAATTCCAAAATAATATTTTCAAGGTTTGATATGTTATGATTTATCATGGCATTAATACACAAAAAAGTTAACACTTTTTGTCCAGCGACATTTTTGGTTCATGTACTGGTCAATTGGATAGTTACAGGTCGTTTTAACCATTTTTCAAGTCAAGTTCTGGGACTATTTTAAGTCCAAATTTAACACAATTTTCAATATCTTTTTAAGCACATCCATAGGCCCAAAGCCAAATACATCTAGGCTAATTCCAATACCAAAAATAGGCATAAATGCCATTCATACAAAGGTATCAAATTTAGCACAAAATGTATAAGTAAAAGTGGATTTACCTAACACACTTCAAACTACTTTTTAAGTGCATATTTTAAGCTATAGTTATATGTCTTAGTTCAACATTTTTAGCCATTTGAAAGACATATTTTCAAGGTGAATTTTATCATATCAACATGGCATATACTTTGTTTACTTTCATAGAAATTTTATGCCCATTACATAGCTATTATAATTTACTTGACTAACATTTTAACAACCTTAAGTTTCATGCCATTATTCAACTCTCGGGTACTAAGAGAAAAAGGACACAAATTCTATTCCTTTCACATGAGATCAATATTCAACCATACATACATGCCATAAACATAAATATAATCATAAATACCCAATTTTAAGCAAAAATTGCTAAGTTACCAAGTATAACTCTTAGAATTCTCTCATGGTAGCTATCGGGTACAAGCAAGAAAGCCATAATTCATGGTGATTTCCATTCACAATTGCCATAGATTTCATCCTAGAATGCCAAGAAATTCTGAATTTACATTTTAGGTAGCAAACTTCCCATCCAAACAACCATAGACATCAAATTCAGCAAGTATTTGGAGTTAACTTTGCAAGTTCATCACAACATAACTCCCAAATCCACTAAGTTCTCACTTACTCTTCACTACCAAAGAGAAATTCAAACCTAAGCTCAACAATCCAGCCATCCCAAATCAACATTTAACATCCTAGGCACCCTAAAACATGAATAAAAGGCTTCAAGTTCACTTACTTGTGAAAGAAGCCATTGAAATCTTCAAGCACACTAAGCTATCTAGCTACCATGATAAGCTTCCCCTCCCTTCGTGGGCTTTGAGCTACCCTCCAATGGCAACCAACACCTCACACACATGATCACGTGAGTCTTAGGCATGTCCTAGCATCAAATGGCAGCTATAAAACCTAAGGAAAGGAGAAGAATCAACCAAAACTCACCTTAAGGTCACTATTCTAGACTACTCTGAACTAGTCAGCTTGTATGATTTTTATCTCCAAAATAAAAAAAATCCTTTCTACTTAATTCTTGTTCCTCGTGGTGCCTAACACATAGGAGAAAATTTAGCAATTGGAATCACTCAATTTGGTGGTCGAATGAAAGAGTTATGGCTATTCTTCCCTTTACCTAGCATTGGCAACAACAAAGAGAAAAGAGGAAGGAAATCCTTCATCCAAGTGGAAATCCACTTGGCAATCCTTTTTAGCCACTTGGCACTAAGTGGGGCCCACTTTAACATGTCAAATGTGGTCCTAAAAATCTCGAACCATCTCAGTTTTTCAGTGAACTTCAAAAATTCATAGTAATTCACTCGGACCTCAAAAAATTGTCGTTTATTTTAAAATTCATATTTTAATCCCCTCTATCTGTTCGTAAATTTTTGCGGCTAGATTTGATCAATAAGAGAGTTTTTATATTGCCTTGATTTGTGTGCCAACCTCAAAAAATTTGAGAATTTGCAAACGATGTCGAAATTCAAAAATTCTTTCACTAGTGGATCCAGTGGAATTTTTGAGCTTTAAGGCCAGCTATTTTTAGATCCGTCTGGGCACATCTCGAGTCAATCTCTGCTTAAAAAATTTTTATTGCACCGATGCATTCCTTACTACATAAATGAATTATTGATTTTGCTAAATTTTTAAATTTGAACTTTTTCACCAACTTAAAGCTCCTTAAAGTTTCATGACCAATGCTATTGCCTCGGTCTACTACAAGTGACCCGACAACCTCGGCACACTTCCCGGACCTTATAGCACTGTTCACAGTGCCTTAAATCATGGGCATTACATTTTCATTCTGAATAGACTTTTTAAGGATATATTGTCCTCAATGGGTTTTCACCTTATCCTCAGCTTGACTTTTACTTAGAAAGCCTTTCTAGGTTTTTATTCCTAACAACTTTTCTTTTCTAGTTATAGGAAAAGCTTCACTTGTTAGATAATCCTCCCCCTTATATTCTTGAGTTTTATAGTTTGAAGCATTTATTGCCTTATGTTGTCATGCATAATTTTTTAGATGTTCAGCAATGAGTCATTTGGTTTAGTGCTATAACTGATGATAGTATAACCCATAGATTCCTTTACAGTATGTGCAATGGAGTGGCGCATCAAGGTGTGTTCCCTTGGTAGGCTTACACAAAGTCGCATTCTATACTCTTGACCATTGTGTGAGACAATTTGGTAAAGCCTAGGGCATTATTACTCATCCATTGTCTTTTAAAGCGGGAGACTTGTTTGACACTTTTGCTACTAGTTATCGTCACTTATGGAAGCAATTACCTTTGAAGGTTAATATTCCTCCCAAAACTATTTGTAATTTTTAGATTTTTGATGCATACAAAGGATGGTTGACCAGCTCTTTCAGAGACAACCTAACTCATTAGCTAAAGATAGAAGGTGAGAGTAGTAGTAACAGATAGAAGATCTAAAAATATAGCCTTTTATTGCTTTTTTAAACTCGTATACAAAATAATTTAATAACAATATCTTTATTTCTTCAGTCCATAAAGTATTCAATCGAGCTTACTAAAGTGGTCCTATCTACTTGCATCGTATTAGAATTTTATGATAATCACAATGTGACATTATTGTAAAAACTTGTTTCCTTATTTAATCAAAAGGAATCTTAATTACATCTTAAACTCATGTCATTAATCAACCCTTGTGGGTTTTCTTGACTAATTGTTGCATAAGTGCCTTTTTTTTATTTTCACCCTATTAGGGTGTCCACTTCTAGTAAGGCTAATGTCTTTCGATTTTTTTTTATCTCTAGGGCTATTTTTCTCTTCTTTCTATCTTTTATTCAGCTTTAGCCATAGAACTATTTTAATCTATCCATTTTTACAAGCTCTTTGAACTCATTTCCATCATAATCTATATAGATTATAGGACCTCTTAGTAATAATTACTTAAGGATGAATGGTCTTTCTTAATTTGGTTTGAACTTTCCCTTTGGATCAATTAAACTTAGTCTTATCTGCTTGAGGATTAACCCCTCTTCCTTTAACTTGTGATTCTTCACCTTTTTACTGGAAGCTTATGTCATCCTTTTTTGATAAACTTGATTGTGGTAATTAGCCCTTAATTACTTCTCATTTAACAAGTTCAATTATTGGAACCTTTGCTCAACTCTAGCTACTTTAAGAATCTCTACTTCTTGAGCCACTCTTATTGACTATAGTTCAATTTCTACTTGGTGTATGACATTTATCCCATATACTAAGGAAAATAGAGTAGCACCTATTAAAGTACGAATAGTTATCCAATAACCCTGAAGAGTAAATGAAAGTCTATCAGCCCAGTCTCTGTAACTTACAACTATTATAGATAGGATCTTCTTAACATTTTTATTTGTTGCTTCAACTACTTTGTTGGCTTGTAGTCTATAAGAAGAGGATTTGTGGTGCTATATCTTGTATTTCTATAGTAGTGCCTTTGTTTTAGCCTAAAATTAGACACCGTTGTCTAAAACTATTTGGTGTGGGACCCTATATCTACAAATCAGATTCTTCTCTATGAACTTATCCATCTCTTTTGCCCTTAATTTCTTAAAAGATTCCACTTTGACTTTGAGAAATAGTCAATAGCTATCGCAATGAAATGATGCCTATTTGACACTATCAGATGTGTTTCTCTAATTATGTCTATCCCCTAAGTAGTAAATGGCAATGAGATGATAGACTATGCAGTTTTGATACTGGCATATATCTTAAGTCCCTATACTACTAACACTTATGGCACTTCTGTACATATGTTAAACAAGCATGGTCTATAATAAGCCAAAAGAACCCTTTTTGCATGATCTTTTTGGCTAACTCTAAACTATTCATGTGTGTGCCATAAGACTCTACATGTATCTTTTCTATAACCATCTCTACTTCTTTCTCTTCCAAACAATGGAGCTAAAGACCATATAACTTCCTTTATATAAAACCCTATATATACCGATAAAGTGAGTTGACAGCTTTCTCAACACTCTTTCATCTCTTTTTGTCGCTTTTTCAGGGAATTCTCCATTCTCTAGATAGTTTTAGATATCATAAACCATAGTTTATCTTCTTTTCATTCTATTTCCATTATCTGTTCTATCTTAAAACAAGGTCTTTCTAAATTGGAAATAAATACTAGTTTCCTTACTATTCCTTTTAGATTATCCCACATAGAGACTAAGCTAGCTAATACATCTGCTAACTAATTCTCATCTTTAAGAACATGGCAAAAGGTGCATATCTTGAACTGTTTGCTGATGGATCTCAAGTGTTTGACATAAGGCATTAATTTATCTTCCTAAATTGTCCATTCTTCATTTATACTACCAAAGATAAATCTCTAAATACCTTAACCATCTTTGCACCAATAGTTAATAATCCTTTGAGCCCAAATAAGCAAGCTTTATATTTTACCATGTTATTTGTAACTTTATATCTCAATTTTCTAGTTGATGATAGCTTTTCTCCTTTAGGGTTATCAGAATTACCTTAATCCTACCCCTTTGCTATTTACTACCTTGTCAAAGTACATTTGCCACCTTTAAACTAAGATTGGGGTTGAATTCTCATTTAGGAATTCAAACTCTAGTGATTCACCTTCTAGTGGATGGTTGGCTAGGAACTCTATGACTGCATGCCCTTTTATGGTCTTCCATGTGATGTATTGGATGTTAAACTCCTGGAGTAGAAGAAGTCACTTATTCATTATTCCTACCAAAGATAGAGCTATCTGAAGATATCTTAAAGGATTGTGCTTTGATACTGCTTGTATTGTATATGATTGAAAATAATGGATCAGTTTCTTCAAAGCCTATACTACTACTAAATAAATCTTCTCAACTTCTACATACTTAGCCTCATAAGGAAGAAACTTCTTGCTCAGTAAATTGCAAACTTAACCTTAAATTCATCCTTTTGTGCTACCATAGCTCCTACTGAGCTTTCTTTAATAGATAGATAGAGAATTAATGGCTTATCATGCCTTGGTGGTTGTAAAACTAGTGGATTTAGCAAATATTCTTTAATGATGTCAAATGACTTCTAATAGTCATCGTTGCACTTGATTGGTTGGTTCTTTCTAAGAAGCTTAAAAATAGGCTCACATATGGTAGTGAGCTTGGCTATAAACCTACTAATGTATTGTATTTTGCCTAGAAATCCCCTTATCTCTTTCTTTTTCTTTAGAATTGGCATTTCTCTAATAGCTTTGACTTTATTAGGGTCTACCTCAATCCCTCTCTGACTTATTATATGCCTTAAGTGCTTACCTAAAGTTACCTTACAAACACATTTCTTTGGATTCAAATGTTTATTGTATTTATCGAGCTGAAAGAACTTTTTTAGTGCTTTAAAATGTCCTTCCCTACTAGTAGACTTGATCATCATGTCATCTATATAAACCTCCACTTCTTTATGAATAAGGTCATTTAAAATCTTTATAGCCATTCTCTATTAAGTAGCTCTAGCCTTTTTCAACCTAAAATGCATGACTCTGTAGTAGAAAGTTCCCTATTCAGCGATAAAGGTGGTCTTTATCTTATCTGCTATCTTATTCAAAATCTATTTGTAACTAGCATATCCATCAACAAAGCTATATATTTTACATATTGCTATACTGTTCACTAGAATATCTATATGCGGTAAAGGAAAATTATCTTTTTAGTAGGCCTTATTAAGATCCTTATAATCTATACACATCTTGACTCTACCATCTTTCTTGGCGATAGGTACCATATTAACTAACTAGGTCGAATATTGTTCTTTTTTTTAAGAACTTGGCTTCAATTTGTTTGTACACCTCTTCTTTTATTTTCTCTATCCATTCTAGCCTTATTCTCCTTAAATTATTTTTCACTAACTTTGCTTTGGTTATGTTTATATGACATGTTCAGCTATCTTTCTATCCACACTAGGCATATCTTCACAGGTTTAGGCAAAAACCTTTTCATATTTTTTTAGTATTCTCTTAAATTTTATCCTTTCTTTAGGAGTTAAATCATATACAATTAAAATTTCTTTAGGTTTTTCAATGGTACCAAGATTAAATGAGGTAGTATTGATTGAATTAATGTCAAACATGTCATGTGTGTCATTATTATCATTATGCAAGATGCAATTAGATGAGACATCACAAATATAAATAAAATTGTTCATCTTATTAACAAAAGAATTAGAAATATTATCATTAAAGAGTTTTGGTATAAATAAAATTTCAAAAAAAATCCTCTAAAGAGTTGTCTTCATTTATTTTCTTCTTCCCTTTTTCTTGAAGCATGATAACGGTTAGAATTTCTTCCTTGGGTTTAATCTTTAAGTTGGCTAGATTAGTCATGACCTCTTCATCTCAAAAATTTGAGGTGGCCTTGACTTCACTTCTAACCCAACCAAACATATCACTAAAGGTCTCAAACCTAGGCATGACCTTCATTTTTATGATAGCATGCTCTGACTCTCTATAGTAATTGATATTCCCTTTGGCTCAAATAAAGCTCTCTTCTAGTGGTGGGACACCTTTTCTTATTTTCTTTAGCTCTGAAGTCTTTTTTGTGTACCCTAACCACTTTCAATCCTTTTGTCCTTTTGGCTATATAATTGAGATTAATTCATTCAAATTATATCCCAAACTAGCACCCAGTATATGGTTCATCCTTTTAAGCATATTTACCACTTTGGGATCATCTTCTTCCTTTTCTAAAAAAAAAACCCAACTATATAGAAACCATTGAAGGGTTAGTGGGCTATTTTAAGCATTGAAACCTAATTCTCCCTCACAGCCTATATAGTCACAATCTCACCATTGTGGGGGATCTTTATCATTTGATGCAGCATTGATAGAACTCTTCCTAACTTTTGGAACAACGGCCTTCCTAAAAGCAATGAGAAATTTACAGGAATATCAAACACCACAAACTCCACATCATTTATAATTATCCCTATTTTGATAATGACCTTGAAAGTCCTATATGCCTATCTCTTAGTGTTATCATAGGCCATAATGGTGAGCTTAGGCTAAGAGATCATTGAAATTTCAATACCATATGTAGCTACTACTTTAAGTGGGCACACATTGATTGATAACTTGTCATTAAACATCACGTATGTTATGTGCTTGTCATTAACTTCTACTTTTATGTAAAAGGTACAATTATGATAATGTCCTTTTTGTAGAAGATCTACATCTTAAAAACTAACCACTTCTTTTTCTCCCCCCTTTACAATTGCCACTAATTTAGATGGTGATATGGTAGTTAAAACCGTTGTAGCATATAAGGCTTCAACTACCTTTTATCGATGTGAGGGGGATTGTCATAGCAGATCCTAAATTGAAATTTATCTAAGGGGTTTTCTTTAACTGCTTCATTACTATATCATCCTCTTTCTATTTAACTGGGGGAATTAGCTCTTTTTCAACTTTTAGCACTAGTCGACTACTTCAAGTTACTACTTTAGCTTTTACTTCCTCTACCGATTTCTGCTTAGAGTTTAAATCAATCCACAAGTCTTAGATATATTCTTCTGGCTCACTCTCATTGTTAGTAGCCCATATGTCTATCACCCAAACTAAACCCTGACCTAATTTTATCTTTTTCTCTACTGCTAAATAGTCATTCCCATATAAATCCTGTAGTCTATACCATTATAGCAATCCTGAATTAACCATATTGATAAGTGGAGGAACATTCGAGTAGGCACCTTAACCCTTCTTTCTCTTTTTTAGATTAGGAACCTACCTTGAGTCAATTAAATCCTAAATTTTATCCCTCAGAGTGTGGCAGTTATCTATGTCATGACTTATGTGCTGATGATATTGACAATGTAAGTCTTACCTATGGTTAGGCTATCCTTAATTGCTAGTAAGCATAGATGGAAGAGGTTGAAGCTTTCTCTCCTTGAAATTATTTTAGGCACCAAGACAAAGCTTTACCCACATTAGAATATTATCTTGATATTGTAGATATGTCAGTTGTCTTATTAGCCCCACTATAGCTGGTTCCCCCTGTACTTCTATTATTTAAATTCCTTCAATTGTTGAACCCCTATGAGTACTTCTTCTACTTAATATGCTCTATTTCTAATTCAATGGCAATGCCTTTAAGTGATTCCTAATCCTTAAGCCTTTTAGTTTTTAACCCTTCCTTCAGATAAAGACTGGCATTTTTAATGAATATACAAATTTGATATGATGTTTCCAACTTTCTTCTTATCTCTAGCACTGTAGACCTTTATCTTGTTAAATACTCTGTAAAGGTCTCATTAGGCTTCTATTTAAGCAGTTTGAGGTTTTTTATGGTAACCTCCATATAAGTGCTACAGTTATAGTGGCTGATGAAAGCTTCAATCACTTTTTCCCAATCTTTTTTAACCTTTTTTTTTAACTCATGATACCAATCAATGGCTCTCCCTTATATTATAAGGCTAAAGTAAGCTACCTTTTGTTTTGTGTTAAGCTCTATGCCCCATATGACTGTAGCATACTACTTGACATGTGCTCTTGGATTAGTAGTCCTATTAAACTTGGGCAATTTTGGCATTTTGAATTTAGAAGGTAGCAACTCCTCATATTCAGATTAAACCCTTTACCTAGAGTGATAAGTCTAGCTATTGCCTCTATTTTTTTCCTCTAGCTTCTTTATAGCAACATTTTTAACTTTATAAGGCATCTTCTTCTTCCCACCTTTATCATCAAAATCTTTACATAAACCAAACTCTAGATTAAAGAATGAGGCCCTCTTTACCTTTTCTTCTAAGTTTCTAGCTTTTTTTCTTTATACCAATTCCCCTAGAAGTAGTAGTTGTTCTTTCAGTAGGTGTAACCACTATTGCTTCAACAAGTGGTGGTGAATTAAAAGTAGGAACAACCCTAGCTATCACTTTTACAACCATGGATATCATCCTCCTTTCAAGTTCTTCTAATTTTTAATCTATTTTAGCTTCGAAGTCTTTAGCAGAAGAGCTACCTTCTCTAAATCTTACCATGTTTGTTAGGTTGTGTGTGATAGTCATGATCTCTTATCGAGTTATTCTTCTGTTTGACCTACATACCCAAGTGGTTTAAGGATCTATGATGGCTATAAAATAGAGGGTTAGACATGATGTATGCAATGCAAAAATACATGAGGATGTAGATGCATGTTAATGTGTACACCAACAAACACATGCAAGAGCCTTCCACCCTTATCACTTCCTACACACGAGGTCAATGTGTTCTTTCCTAGGAGGGCTTACTTGCAGGATATCTGAGGGCTTGATAGATTTGAATAATGAACAATGAATAGATGAATATTATTTCTCTCATATTTAAAGAGGATATTTGGCCTATATATGTTAGATATGTTTAATTAAACCAAAATACAGGGTCTAGCCCATTCCAGTTAAAAAGGCCCAATACATTTAACAACATTTTTTGGTGACTACGCCATATTTCACATATATTTGCCCACATAGCACATAATATAACATTAACCAAATGACCTAAGGGAAGTTGCTATTATTTATTAAATGGGCTTATAGTTAGATCACACAACTTATAATTATCTAAGCACGATCCCTCTGTAACGGGTCTATCTCATTATGAGCATACAACCAATTGGTTTACCATTTAATATACCTTATAGGTACGAGGCTTGGATTTGATGCCACCTCTAACAATCCCCTAAATTGAATGAAAATGGGTTCATGTTTTGAAATGACATTAGGGTAATAATGGATGCCTAACTTATTCTAAGGCTCTAGTGTGTAATGCAGTTTAAAAAAAAAGATAATATTATAAATTCAAAACATGAAATTTTGTTTTAATTTGAGTTACTTTTGGAGTATGGTCTCATGGTGTCTCTAGTGGAGTTGTGACTATTTATGTTCTTTCATTTTTGAGGCTAGTCAAACTAAAACAACTAAAGACCCAACCTAAATCTCACTTCTCAAGTTGAAAAAGATGAGAAGAAAATTAAAGGAATCTTAAATCATTCCTATTTAATTAGCCTACCCCACCGAAGTTGGGAAATACCTTGTAGGGTCAACACCAAATTGGTTCGAAACCCTACTATTACTTATACCTCAAGTTAATATGGAATTTCAAATTAAATTCATAATTTTATTCTTTTTCTCAAATAGGTTTCAAAATTAAAACAAAGCATTCAGTAACATAAATAAATAATAAAGCATACATATTTACAAACACAAAGGAAATACATGAAATAAGAGAATATCATACTTCAAATCAAGTAATTGAGTTTCTTTGAGAACTTTGGTTCTCGCAAGCCAATTTATAAAAATTAATTTTATTATTGTTACTTTTGTTAAAGAAAAATCGAAAACACATTTTATTAGGAAAACACTAATTAATTAGGTATAAAACAATTTGGTTATTTTTTCATTACATATAAAAATAATTTTCTACCTATTACAACCTTCATGGAAAATATAGGGAAATAATGCAAATAAAGTAAATTACATGGAAATTACTTAAAATACGTTTTAATCCAAAAAAGATAAAGTTTACAAGGAAATTTCCTAAAATACATTCTAACTAAATAAAAATTAAAATTACATTGAAAATGTCTAAAATACAATCTAACAAAAAATAATGCAAAAATAAAAAATGAAAGGAGAAAATTAAAAGGAAAATAAAGGTTTGTTA
>CANXYI012289909.1:0-10292 GCA_948208565.1 Hura crepitans | reverse complement strand
GAAAATTACGTTAGCTTCCATTGTCGCTGTCATAAATATTGAATTTCGAGGGCTTATGTTTGTCTTGTCCTGTGCATTCGGCTCAGGGTACTTGCGTAAAGAATCACCGCTAAAGATGGTGGATTTCCTCTCCAACTTCGTTAATGCTATGTTTTACCAAATGTTGCAAACTTACCCCTTTGGAATTGTTGATTAAAGTGTTTATTGTTATATACAATGGTGCGGTTCAAGACTTCATAAATTTTTATGCGAAAAATATTATGTTTAAGCTGATACGAATTTACAGTCACCTCATAATTTAAGTCATTATTCCGATTTAGCATGTTGGGCCCGATTGTTACAAAGCCTTATAGTCAGAACATTATTATTCAGGTCCGTCATTATTCTTTTTTCTTTTTTGGATTTCGTAAGAAGTTCATATAAATTCATAAACATGGAAAAGTATTCAAAGTCGCGTTTTGCATTACAATGATAACACTTTTCCCAATTTATTTGGACTCTTATTTTTTTAAGTAAAATTTTGAATTCAAATTTTATAGATGAAGAAAATTAATATTATAAAATTTTTATTTTCTTAATAGATCGATATGATTTAAATTGAATTTTAGTATAAAAAAATATCAAAGTAAATTATATAGATTATGGGTTTTTAATAGTTATTTATAGATTTTGTTTTCTTTAATTGAATGGTTTTTACAGAATTGTCACATACAACAAAGCATAAAGAATTAAAAATGAAAATAATAATTTATTACTAGAATTTATTGGTCTATACAAATGAATTTGAAAAACGACATCGTTGAAGGAATGGTAAAACCGCTGGAGAAGGACCCGCCAGTTTACAAAAAGGTCGCTTTTTCCCCTCATCTTCAATTTCAAACGGGATGGCACTTGCAGTAATAAAAGCTTGATCCATGTCCATTTTTACTTCAAACCCTACCTGCCAAATATATCCTATGTATTTAAACCCCTCTGTTTCTTCTGATACCTCTCTCTCACTTCAAATCAAACCCTCAAAACCTTCAGTCTCGTCTGCAAAAGTGAAAGCCTTCTGTTCAGTTCTACTTTTCTCGCTCTCTTTAAAATATCCTTTGATCGATCAATAGATACGTTGATTAAAGCAAGCAAAGATGTCGCTGAGGCCAAGCGCCAGGACTGAGGTCCGCCGAAATAGATACAAGGTTGCGGTGGATGCTGAGGAAGGTCGCCGGAGGCGAGAAGATAACATGGTGGAGATCCGGAAGAATCGTCGTGAGGAGAGTCTCCAGAAAAAAAGGCGTGAGGGGCTTCAAGCCCAGCCTATGTCAGCTCCCATTCATTCCTCTGCTGTCGAGAAGAAGGTCAGTTTTGTAATTTCAGGTTGTGATTGCTTGAATTCGTTTTTAAGTTTTTTGGTTTCGCTTACGAACTTTCTGTAATGTTAGGGACTTCGATCGAAATAGGTCTTATTGAATGTGGTTCTAACGTGTTTAATTATAGCGTAACGGTGGTTTGTTTAGATGCCGGATTTAACCGTCTTGAGGAATTTGGTCATTTATAGTGATGTCGGAGGGAATTTAACGTATTGTTTCTTTAATTGTTATTTTGCTTTGGTGGTGGAGTATTGATCAGCGAGTTGCTTATTGCCTGCCTGGTAGAAGTGCTTCTTGTGGAATATTGTTGAAGGAAGTACACTACTATCGACTGTTGCGGACTTTCCTGTGAATTTCTGTTTAGGTTTAGGAACCCTTAATTGATACCAAGCTGTAAGTCGTTTTGCTTTACATGACTTTTGAGGCTCATACATGAGAATATAAAAGTCTTTTCCCTAATTGTATGTCCACTTCTGTTCATCTGATGCCTGTGTTTTTTTTGGCCAAGGCTTCTTTGTTCCATTGTTGAATTGTGAACCTTTGGGAGGTAGAATTTGGTATCATGAATTCTATAGCTTAAGTTATGATCTAGATTCTGTTCCGATACCCGGTTGAAGAGTTTTGACCTTGTCAAGCCGTGGGGCACGGCTGATTCCTGAAGCAATCCTGTAGGAAGTCAATTTTAGTTCACGTTGGGACTTAAGATTTTGGTAATGAAGTTTGCATGATTTGATCAAGTTGATTGTCAGTTCAAAAAATGATCAAGTTGGTTGGTGTACAATGTCTGTCCAACTGCTGCTTGTATCAATTGGAAGTTTATTTTTGTGGAATTCATCTTTTAGGTTTGATGTGTTTAATATGCATCATTGATATTACTAGGTGGAATTTTATTTTTGAGCCTACTTATTGAGGATTTTTTATGAAAGGAAGGATGGACGCATTCACTTGAGAGACGAATTTCTCTTCTGCTTAGCTGAGTGTTTTGACTGACCTTTGCTGCTCTGCTCTCATGTTGCATTATTTATTTATTTACTTTTTGGAAACACTGGGGGGCTGGTTTAAAGTTGAACTTTCACTTCTAGATCATATTGAAGTATATCAGCTATATTACATTTTGAGGGGTATTTCATCTTTTGACTTTTAACTTTTTGATATTTTATGATTCCGGAAAAAAATTGCATTTATGTGTCTCTTTGATGGCTTGAGTGCAGTTAGAGCATCTACCATCAATGGTAGCTGGTGTATGGTCTGATGATAGTAATCTGCAGCTTGAGGCAACCACTCAATTCAGGAAGTTGCTGTCAATTGGTGAGGAACATTCCCCATACATTTCATATATATGTTGAATCGTTTTGTTCGCATCATGTTTCAGTGCTCTATTTTTGGTCTCCAGAGCGCAGCCCTCCAATTGAAGAAGTCATACAAGCTGGTGTTGTTCCTCGGTTTGTTGAATTTCTTATGAGGGAGGACTTCCCTCAGCTTCAGGTCTTCCAGATTCCCTTAGTTATCCTTTTCTCATTGGTTTAGTATTAAATTGGGAGCCTAATTATCTTATTTATCATGTAGTTTGAAGCAGCTTGGGCTTTGACAAACATTGCTTCTGGGACATCTGAAAATACTAGGGTTGTAATTGATCACGGGGCTGTCCCAATTTTTGTAAAGCTTCTTGGTTCTCCAAGTGATGATGTTCGTGAACAGGTATGGATATTGAAGATGATTGAAGATTGTTAACCTGTGGTTTTCTTTCTGACTTCTAGGGTTTGGTTCGTTCTTTATGGCACTACAAAGTGATTATGGATCAGCAATTATCAGTAGATATGGTGCATGATAAGTTTGATTAACAACCTTTGATTCTGTTTCATGTATTCAGGCAGTATGGGCATTGGGAAATGTAGCTGGTGACTCACCTAAATGTCGCGATCTTGTTCTTGGTAATGGAGCTCTGCTTCCTTTATTGTCTCAATTGAATGAACATGCTAAACTTTCTATGCTAAGGAATGCTACATGGACACTCTCAAATTTCTGCCGAGGAAAGCCACAGCCTCCTTTTGACCAGGTTTGATTATTAAAACTTGACATTTAATTTGTAAATTATTTCAAGTTATATGATTGCACCTTAGTTCAACATTCTTATATGTTCTTGTGTAGAATTATGTTGGTTGCCTGAGACCTTTTTGCTCTTGTTTCATTTTGTTGAATAGGTCAAGCCTGCTCTACCTGCACTTGCACGTTTAATTTATTCTAATGATGAAGAAGTCTTGACTGATGCATGTTGGGCGCTCTCATATCTTTCTGATGGCACCAATGACAAAATTCAAGCTGTTATTGAAGCTGGTGTATGCCCTCGGCTGGTTGAACTTTTACTGTGAGTATAGATTCTTTTGATCTAACAAATATTGCTTTTTGTTGTTGGGCTTGTGATATACATTGTATGTTGTGCAAATAAAATCTGAATGTTTTCTGGAATTTCCTAGGCACCCATCTCCTTCTGTTCTCATCCCTGCACTTCGCACTGTTGGGAATATTGTCACTGGTGATGATGTGCAAACCCAGGTACTGATTACTATATAAATACATTTATCTCCTTTTTTATGCCTAAATGTCCTAAGCAGTCACTATTCCTTAAGTTGTTCTTAATTTTATGTTTTACTTGGCTGGCTAACATATGTTGTATAAGTGTTGATGCAATTGGTTATTGATGTTCTGGATGGCTAACATATGTTGTATAAGTGTCTATGCAATTGGTTATTGATGTTCTGGTAGAGTGTGGCCCCTAAACTGGTTTTCAATGAACTGTAACTTGGTAGAAAGCTCACTTATTTTTCTTTATGGTGAAGAAAGAAATATAAAGTTATTTCCTCTCTCCCTTTTTGCACCCCTTTACATTGCTAGGCCTGTCATACAAGAAGTCCACTTAATGTAGATATGTAACATTTGATTTGAAAGGACAGTAATTTATAAATGCTAATTTGATATTGTGCCTTCTAGTGTATCATTAATCATCAAGCACTGCCTTGCCTTCTGAATCTGTTGACAAGTAACTACAAGAAGAGTATCAAGAAGGAAGCATGTTGGACCATCTCTAATATAACTGCTGGTAACAAGGAGCAGATTCAGGTAACCCCATGTACATGTTGATTTTAGTAATTTCCTAGCATACATTGGGTGTAACTGTTGATGTATCAATCGTAGTATATCTATTGAATGTGCAGGCCGTAATAGAGGCCAATATAATTGGTCCACTAGTTCATTTGCTTCAAAATGCTGAGTTTGACATCAAGAAAGAGGCTGCTTGGGCAATATCGAATGCTACTTCCGGTGGTACTCATGAGCAAATCAAGTATGGAAAGGCGATTTTTGTTTGTTCTTGCAATTCAAAATTTGGAAGTGTCTTGTTGAGCTGCTAATACTTTGCACTCATGGTTCACAGGTATCTTGTTAGCCAAGGATGTATCAAGCCCTTATGTGATCTTCTAATCTGCCCTGATCCAAGGATTGTGACAGTTTGTTTAGAAGGACTTGAGAACATTTTGAAGGTAGGAGAAGCTGACAAGTCTATGGGTAACAACGGAGGTGTCAATCTATATGCACAAATGATTGATGAAGCTGAGGGGTTGGACAAAATTGAGAACCTGCAGTCTCATGACAATACAGAAATTTATGAGAAGGCTGTGAAGATTCTAGAGACGTATTGGTTGGAGGAGGAGGATGAGACTATGCCTCCGGGAGATACTTCCCAAGCAGGTTTCCAGTTTGGAGGGAGTGAGATGCCTGCTGTTCCATCTGGTGGATTTAATTTCAGCTAAACGTAAGTGTTTTTTTCTGTTTCTGCTCTGTACCTATAGATGGTTGTTTTTATTTTTTACTCCGTCCTGTATTGATAGGCATATTTTCCTTCTTCATTTATCCCAAATTATAACCCACTTACTATTTTGATAAGTTGGTTAACTTGTTAAATCTGCATATTTAATGCTACTTATAAATACTATCTTTTTATTGGTATTAATTGCCCTCCATTTTTCGATGCCATTATTTACTGACTTATTAAGTAATTACGAAGAGTGCTTCTCATTCTCTTCAAACCATAGGCTGAATACCTTTGAAAGTCACTATTTATTAAGTATAGTCAATTTTCAATGCATATTAACTAAATTTAGATAATTAAGTAATCTTGGTTAATGTGAAATTGACTCAACTAAAATAAGGGTATATTTGGAAGAATACATTTTAATTCTTGTGAAATTGAAAGCGTGTCTATCAATATGGGATGGAGGGAGTACTTTTTTTTTTTTTTCCTGTAGATAAGCATAGTTGTGTTCCTAACCTATAGGGATTTTTTCACAGGTTGGCTGGACGGTTGTCAGCTTCAGGTCAGGTGTCTTGTGGTCATGTTTGGGTCTGCCGGTCCTGTCTAAGGTGTGGTTGGGAGGCTGCTCGCCTGTTTGGGATGTCATTATAGCGAGATTAATTCTGTTGATAGGAGAGGAATGGATTGGTTACATGATAACATGGGTGTGTAGACTAATACAATCTTAGAAACCCATGCACATTTCTGAAGTGTGGGTGGTTCTTGGAGATTGGGACCTCATAAAACACACATGGAGTCTTTTTGGATGTCTCGCGTCTCTCAGCATTCCCTTTCCACAGTTCGTTGATTTTGGCACTCCCAAAATCCTTAAGGTGGCGTGCTTGTACTTGCTACTAATAGGAGTACTCGGATGATAATTATAAGCGTCGGGTGTAGTGGTCTTCATTTATAAAAATGAACTTATTACTCCGGGATTCTTGCTCTGTTTTGCATGGTACATACAATGTATTGGGTTTGTCGTTCCAAGTCTTAATGTATGAGGCAAAAAAAAGTGAAGTTGCTACTAGTTTTGACTTCCTCTGCATTTTTTTTTTTTTTTGCCTGAAAGTGTATAAATTTGTAGCGTATTACACCATTTCACTAATATGGTCTATTTCCTTGAATGCATCTAGATATTAATTTGCGCAATATATTTTGTTTTCCTGTATTCGGCCATGTCCAGGCTGATATTGCGTACAAAGATTTTATGCTTCTATTCTAGCAGATTTGTCGTGATGTCTGTTACTGAAGAAGGGCCTATTAGCACGGACGCTGCTTCAATTTCATTGAAAAGAGGGGGGTTTCACTCTCCAATGAATTTTGCCCTCTGAATCAGAGATAGCTAGCTCTCTGAAGAAGGTAATATAGCCATCGTCCTCTTATGCATTGGCCTCTATTAAGATTAACTGGTAACCCTCTTTTATGCCCTGAATATGGCTAATTCATAGATGTTAAACTTCCATGCTGCTGAATTTTGGCATGTAACATATTATTATTCTTTTGGCATGTCAGTGTTCCTGATCCTCAGGGTAACTGGAGAATGGGGACTTGTTGGCGTCAATATTGTTAAATATGTACGTAGAGATGATTATTGAGAAAACAAATAGATATGATAAATTTGAATGTTGCATTATTCAAATTAAAATAAAAAAAATAACATGCTTAGGTTTGCATGCGATAGAAGCATATTGAAAAAGATGATTTACAAAAGACGAGGGAGGGACTAGAGTGATAAAGCTATTAATTGAGGCATGGATGGCAGGGCCTGGTTGGAGGGTGAGAAATTGAACAAAAGAAGCATTTTTACATGATTTCATGATTTCGAGGACGTAGTTGCAGCCTTTTGTTTTCCCATAGAATATTAAAAGGAAAAATGCGTATTTTCATCTCTCAATTAATTTTACTCTTGTATTTACAACTTTTATCAAGTGATTTATGATGTATACATATGAACTTATTAAAAATCATTTATTATACTGATATTTCGGCATGCAATTTTTTTAAGTAATAAATTAATTTAGGGATAATGAGTAAACTATTGTATCATATAATATTTGTAAAATATAAAGAATAGAAATATAAAACCAGCTTGACAACTATTAGAAAGTGATCTTATAGACTTGTAGTATCTTCGATGTTGTTCCATAAAACCTTTAATGCTCTAGTAGAAATTAAAATTTTAATCTCTTATTATTTAACTAGAGTACGATTATTTTAAAAAAGAAAAAAAGAAAATTGGAGTACAATTATTTATGCAGCACAACATACTTGCATTGATAAAAGATCTTTATAATGCTGACATGATTTCTTAAAAAGATAGGTTGATGCATAAAAAAAAAATTTTTTTGGTGATATGGGAAAAAAATTAACTTTTGGTTGATTACTCGTGAAAACAGATTATCCCCTTACCTTATTAAATATTAATTCATTTTGTTCCTTATGACGCAATTGAGAATTCCTTTTTCTTTTCTTCACATCCATAATAACTTTATGATTTTGATTTAATACTATTATATGTATAAAGCTAAATTTTTTTACTTCATAATTGTATAGTAATTGGTAGTTATATGTCTTGTGGATAAAAATCATTCAAAATATGAGAAAGTAATCATAAGTTAAATTTTATTATTGATTTAGTTTAAAAATTAATTTTAAGTGGAAAAAAAATTGAAATTTGGATTCTTCAGTCATTATTATTATTATTATTATTATTTACATGTTTCTGCCATTATTTAAAAAAAAAAATCATATACGGCCAGTAACGTGCAATAGTTAAAAAAAAAAAGTAAAAAGAAGCTGGGAAAAGAGGGGCGTTGGTGCATGCAGCCACGCGTACAATGCTCGTCCCTGAAGCTCACGGGTGTAGGTGTCAAGCTCAGGGGTTTAAGGGATATTTTCGTCATTTCGTCTAACAGCCAAAACCCCAAGAAAAAGAAGGATAGGGTTTTGTGCATATCTGTTTCCCCTGCAGCCCAGAGAGTCCCATCTTCTCTGTCGGTTCTCTTCGCTCGTCTCTCTCTCTCTTTCTCTCTGCATTTTCTCTCCCTAATCTGTTTCTCTTTTCTTTCTCCAATCTCATTCTTTTTGTCCCAACAAAATGATTATGCTATTAGGTTTTTATTAGCATTCTTATTATTCTTCTCCTTAATCCTTCTCTCACTTGTAGCTCTGTAACTCGTGAAAAGAAAGAGCTGAATAGAATGGGTTATGGTATGATGAATCTTGAGGAAAAGCTGAGTAATGATCAGAGATCGTCGAAGAATATTGAGATGATGAAGAAATGTTGTACTGATTGCAAGACTACTAAAACTCCCTTATGGCGAGGTGGACCCGCTGGTCCTAAGGTACCCATGTTTCTCTCTCTCTCTCTCTGTTCCTGTTTTTTGTTTTTTCCTTGCTTTCCGAGAAGTTCAAACCTACTCGGTTTTGCATTTGATGGATTTCGCATTATTTCATCCTCTACCCTTCTTTTTCTTCTTCTTCATAATTGCCCTTTTTTTTCCTTAATACCCTGATGATAAGTTCGCCCGATTTCATATTTCTCTGTTCGTTTTGGGTTTTGTATTCGTGGTCCATTTATAGTAAAACCCACTTGATTTCGTTATCTGCTCACCTTTATTTTTGTACTCTGTTTCATCTTGTGTTTTCAGGCTGTGTTATTTCCCTGTTTTTCTTGAAACCCACGTGATAAAATTCACATAATTTCGTGATATTTGGGTTCTTGTTTGTTTTGATTTCTGGGTTTGGGTTTTGGATTTTCAGTCGCTGTGCAACGCATGTGGTATCAGATACAGAAAGAAGAGCAGAGCTAGCAGCGCCGCCGCCGCCGCTACTACTACCACCACCACTTCATCAGCTGATTGTAGTAGTGAGAATGGATTAAGCGAATCATTGAAGATGAGATTGATGGATATGGGTAAGAAAATTATGTTTAAGAGGTCAACAATAGTGAAGAAACAGAGATGCCAAAGGAGGAGGAGGCTGCTGAGAGAAGAAGAACAGGCTGCATTTTCGCTGATGGCTTTGTCATGTGGCTCTGTTTTTGCATGAAATAGGAAGATTTAGTATAGAGACAACCTAACCTACTAAAATAACTTTTAGATTAGTTTTATTTTATCAGTGCAGTGTAGGAAAAGAAAAAGAAAAGAGAAAAATGCCCTTTTTGTTAGTCCATGTTGAGCTTTCCTTGAGAATTTTCAAAAGAAGGAAATGAAGGGATACAACCCCTTTCATGGCAATTTATGATGTAGATGGTATTTTTGAATCTGTAAGGAAATATATGTTTTTATTTTCTTTTATTTCTTATTAATTAATTAGTACTATGGAAAATATCTGTGAATGATCAGTTAGGAAATTCATAAGCATTGGTGTAGTGTTCACTTCGCTCTATGGGCAGATCTGAGCAATATTTTTATCTGATGGTTTATATATTTGCACATACCATAAGTAAGATAGTATCTGATATTAATACGAATGAGAACATACGGCATAAGTAAGATAGTATCTGATACTAATACGAATAAGAACCCGAGTGAGGATGCGTGATCTTGAAATTGCTCTGCTTTCTGGAACTCGAAGAATATGGCAATGTATTGTGTCAAGGATCGAGGGGTGGCTAAGGGTTCAATTAGATTGGCTCACATACCAAATGTCTGTTATCTTTTTCATGTAGTACATGTTGAATCCAAAGGATTAGATGAAAGTGGAAGTGAAAGGGAATGGGTCCATGCCCACGAAAGTTGTTGTATTTTGATGCAGAATAGGAGAGTTTGACTTTCTATTATAATTGAATTAAATTAAAATAATCAAAAATAAAATTTTCAAAATAAAATCGAATCAAAATATAAAAATTAAAATTTAATAAATTGAATTGAATTGAATTTTTAAAAAATGCATAAAATGAAAAATTTTCGCTTGTCAAATTTTAGATAATCAAACCGAATAATCAAATACATAAAAAAATATTAATCGAAATTGAACTGATTAATCAAAATAATCAAATTAAAAGATTGAAGTAAAAAAATTTGATTCGGATTTTCGGTTATAATCGAATTATGTTTGCACTAAAATAGTTTTTGGGCCTAACAAAGCCA
>CANXYI012289810.1:0-20096 GCA_948208565.1 Hura crepitans | reverse complement strand
TCAAAAGCCACACAAAAAACGTATTTTAATAAAGGCTAATCTCCTAGAGATAGGAGTTGGGTAATTGGCACTAATTCCTATAGAATATTGGGTAATTATCAGGTCAAATAACAACCAATTAATGACCCACTTTATGGATGTACGATGTACTTGTTATATTTCTTTTAAATGCTATAATTTACTTCTTATACATGGAAAGGTGACATAACTGATTTAAATGTAATACATGTTTGTTTGATAAGGGATTAATAAAAATTACAATATACATGGACAACATATTATTGGGGCATAAATAAGATATGAAATTCTGAACCTTTCTAGTATAGAAGATTAGAGGTCCTGGTGTAGAGGCCAGGTAGTGACTCCACAAACCACTCTTGTCCTCGGTAAAAATATCATAATCTCTACACTCATGCTAAAATTAAACAAACTAGTCACAATTGGATTAATGTCACATATGCGATAATTATCAATGTGCATGCTATCATATGGCAAAACATTATCTAAAGGAAATGAAAGAAGGAACATTTCATAGAAAAAAAAATGAAGTTTCTATATTCCAGGACATAAAGCATTTTCAAAAACACAAAAGAAAGTGTCGAGTATAGGCTTGAGATTTCCTCATGATTAGGAAATTAGAGGGTGTGGTTCACTTTACCTTGCTAAGTTCTTGAATAGTAGCATGAAGAGTTTAACATTCATCTATGTGATACCCTATATATGGGTGATATTCACAGAAGAGATCAAAATGATGTCTTGACTTGTTTTGACTTTTGGCTAGTTGAAGTGGGAGTGGTTACAGCTTTCCTTGTAGTACCAATTTCTTAAAATGCCATAACAAGGGTTTGATTAAATTGAAATGACCTTCTTTGTTCATTTCTAGGGTGTTGATATAGCTAGGTCCTATATTAGTAAGGCAGGGTCTCTTCCTACTTAGATGCTCTTTCTTCATTTCATGGCTCTTAAGATAATAAGCATCAAGCATTGCATCAGCGACAACCTAATTAACAACTTGTAGTATTTCTTGCTTAAAAACTGTGAGAGCCTCAAAGAATTCTCTATGTTTTAGGGGATTATCTTGATCCTCTATCTTGGACTCAAGAGCATTCCTAGCTAGTGCACCAAAGGTAATTACAAGTATTCCTTATCTAAAGTGATCCAATATAGCAATTAATTCTTTTTGGGAAATAAGGGCATCTTGATCATTAGCCATAGTTAAGGGTAGAAGCAAAATGATCCTTTAGATAGAAGAGTAGAGGTATGTCGATTGGTGAGTCTGAGAAAAGAGTGATCTATAAAAGACATACACATAAATAGTTAGGATGATGCATAATCTAAGCTGTATGTTGAATGCATGGATGTATTTCATATATGTGCTTTAGTATGTGTCGTGTATGCTTGCTTACATTGTACATGATGTAATGTACATCTAATGACACATATGTCATGATGCATAACTTCTACAATACTACATGATGCATGTGATACATATTTACAATAAGGGTAGCAAATAAGTGTGATGTAATGTGATATGATACATGTTTTAGCTTTATAACTATGATGCATGGTGTAGTTTAATGAATGTGTGTGATATTTACGCTAAGTGAGGTATTGTTAGGTATATGTATGGGTACAAGTGCATAGACAACTTATAAAAACTTCAAATACAGGTGGATATGGTTAGCATTCGCATAAATAAATGCATGTGGCACTTATATTAGGTGGATGATAATGCATGTATAGATGAATGATGCATGACTAATGAGTCTTCTAAGGGTAGATACTTGCTTAATGAATGATGCATGCTTATTATGGTGTGAGACATATTGAGGGCTCTTGTAATATACATGTGAGGGTGTATAAATGTGAAGATGTATGTATGGATTTATGTGGGTATATATTATATGAATGGTTGTGAAGTATATGTCATAGTATGTAGCTATGAGATATATATGTGAGGTGCTTATTCCTTATATGCTAGTATGTCTATATTATGTATGGATGGGTGAGGTTAGAAGGTTCTAATATAGGGATGAATGCTAAGGAATAATATGTGTGAGTATAAAATGTACTTATATGAAGTGTGTTTACAACATATACGACCTAGAGTGTTACTTGACTAAACCTAAGTAGTATGAATGGGGTAATGTTGTTCATGTGTAACATATGTTGATATATGCATAAAAGCTTATAACTTTAGTACATGTGCTTTAGTTGATGCATGAAAGCCTTTAATTCTAGTGCACAATTTGTAGAGTTGCCTAAAGTTATACATTGTTCTTATTGATGCATAATATATGTGCTTCATGTCTCATGTATGAATAATGTTATAAGAACAGATATGATGCATGTATATGTGTGGATGTACGGTACTGATAGATAGTGCATGGATGAATCATAGGATACTTTAGTAAGAGGTTAATGGGCCAATGCAAGATGATAACCTTTAATGTATGGTTAGCATGTCATATGCTAGTATGAAGTGTGAATAATGTAGGATTGTGCCAAGTGTGTACATGTGATGTAACTTTTATGTGTGTGGATATGAATGAGGTTTGCATGCCTATTCAAGTGTTAAGGAATGGGTAAGGTTATGGGTCTATATATAAAGATGCAAGGCATATGTCATGTTACTGCATGTTTCAAGCAATGTGATACCATGTAGGGTAAACCTAAGGGTAATGCAGATAGATTTAGATGAGGTTTCCATATTAGATGAATGAATGTTACACCTATACTAGGTAAGACGGTGGATTAGAATGGTTCTAGTAATGATGTAATAAGCATATATATGGATGGTTTTACCCATATGATGAATGATGTATGCTTTAAGATGGTAAGATACTTATGCATATGCCATGTTTGGGGGATGATATAACTTGTTACATGGTTAGGGACTAAAGTGACGTTTGTGAGCTTATTCCTTAGGTACGTTAGCTTGATGCCTAGGAGGAATAATACTATATGCAACACATGTTAGTGTACAAGACAAAAATGCATGCATAAAGATACATTATGTGAAGAAACATGTAAAAGGTGCATGTATATAGGAAGATACATATAAGAATGCATGGGAGGTTCCATGCATATAAAGATGAGGATGCATGCATGGCTTTTAAATGTTCATGATACATATGAATATACATTTTTACAAGATGCAAGAATGATACATAATGTGCTCATTCTTTATGGTCATGTAGATATATTGTATGCTTATATAGATAGTTAATATATGGGTCAGGTTACAAGAGATATGCCAAATCCTACATGAAATGCATATGAATTAAGACATTGAATGTATGAAATAAAAACTCATGAGATACACATGGTGCATTTATACAAGTAGGTACAATACAATGTCATGTGTGTGTATACAAAAGGATACATGTTATATGTATAAAGACAAACACAAGTAATAAGCCTTCCAACTTTATTACTCTCACACACGTAGTCTTAGTCATTCTTACTAAGTGGGTTTACCTAAGCTTCATTGGGGGATGCATAGGTTTGAATATGGGCTTAATTAGGCCCAATGATCTCTCATATATAAAGTGCATGCAAGGATAATGGCCTATAATATTTAAGCCTTGTTTGAGGTGAAATTAGGTTGGGCCCATTCCAGACAAAAGTCACAATGGGCTTGGCCCAACTTCAAATAAGATTAAATGTGATAGGCCCACATAACAATCAAACTCTTAGGGTTATATAACCTATGGAAAGTTGCTAGGCTTAACCATATGGGCTCATGGTTTGGTCAAAAGGCTTACGGCTCTTATAAACAGAGGTCCCTCTAATGGGTTTTTCTAATTAAGGATAATAGTGACCGATTAGTTCACTTTTTTATACACTCGAAGGCATGAGGCTTATGAGTGATGGATATGCTAGCAATTCTCCATTCTCGAATGAAAAATGGAGTTATGGTTCATAACACCATCTAGGGTAAAAATGAACATAGTTTATATAGAATGCAATGCATGAGATTGATAAAAATTAGAATATTAAATGGCATATTATTTGGGCACTTTCAGACTGAGAGTCTCAATCCCTAGTGGAGTCACCACTGTAGAAAAAATATGTATTTTTATTGGGGATAAGAGTGGTTTAGTGTTTAGGAGTCACCACCTAGCCTCTTATTTATTCTCCAATAATATGCATTCTTTGTATATTATAACATTTATCAATCCCATATCAATCAAGTATGCATTGTATTTATAGTAGTTATGTCACCTTTTCATGTATAAAAAGTAAATTAGCTGTATTTAAAGCATACAACAAGTATATTATACATCCAAAAATCGGGTTGTTGATTGATTGCGATGTGATTTGGCAATTACTTGTAATTCCATAGGAATTAGTGGTAATTGCCTAACTCCCATCTCTAGGGGATTGGTCTTTATTAAAATACATTTTTAATATAACTTTTGATTAAAGAAAACCCAAAACCATTTTTTATTAGAAAATACCAATTAATTAGATAGAAAAAGTTTGGATGTGAGATTTAGGCTTTTAGCATGTAAAACAACTTATTAACTACTTATTACAACTTAAAATAAATAATGAAATATAAATAGTACAAAACCAAAGGAAATAGTCCATAACATAAAGTTGGTCCTAGCTGTACGACGTTCAGTTCGCGTGGACTCCATAAGGCTCTTGCATATGTCCATGCAGACTGATGCCAGTGTGATAGACTAGGTCTATTCAGACTTCCCACTTTGATTAGATTAGTCACTTGCAACCATTTAAAAGAAACGAGTTAGAAATGACACGCAATAGCCTATAATGACCTCAAAAGACAACATCTTTAAGTAACATAATACGAATATTAATGAGCCATGAGTCATGTTATGAAGTGTTTATAAAGTGACATAAGCATTACTATTTCATGAATGATACATGTTGAATGTATAAGTAGATTTAAAGTCACAAATACAAGTCCATATAGATTACTTCCCTTATGAGAGAGAGTTTATAAGGACTATAAATATATGAAGACATGTAAGAAAACATAATGTCCATGCACACTATGTTCCTCATGAGAGAGGGTCTGTGCGGATTACATGTTAAAATAAACATATATAAAACTTAATCATCCATACAGACTACATTTCTTATGAAAGGGAATCCGTGTGAACCACATGCTAATTTTAGATATCAAAGACATTTATGCATTAATCATGTGATATGTCAATGTGTGCGTGTACAAACATGGCATATGATAAGTGTGATTCACAAAGAATAACCAAAATAACACAGGATTTAGGTCCGTGGGGACTACATTCCTTGTGAGAGGGAGTCCATGTGGATTGCATGCTAGTTCTAGGTATTCACAATATTCATGTATCGTTTACAGGATATCAATATACGTATACATAAATATGGCATACAATAAACATGATTCATAAAGGGTGATCAAAACAACACAAATATTAAGTCTGTGTAGACTACATTCCTCTTGAGAGGGAGTCTGTGGTCGTGTGCCAATTCTAGTAGAGTGGTCCATGTGCTTGTTATCAAGATGGTAGAATGATTATAACATCTCTAGAGTTAGTTTACAAGCAATAGAATAGTTTATAAAGGTGTCCTACTCTTATGGCCAATATGGGGATCATGGTAGATCACCTCATTAATGGCCAATCAAAAGAGATCATGGGGCCTTGTGAATAATAAATGGATGCACAAATATTCAATAGAAGGCCTCAGATCTTACCTTGTGGTTGAACTCTTGAACAATGACACAAAAAAAAGTTAGAGGTTTGGAAAAAAATAGTTTTGAAAAAGGGCTAAAAGACTAGTAAATCGTATCTTGGTTAGAGTCCTCTCCTGGACTCACGGAATGGATCTCTTGGATACTCAAAACACTATTCTTAAAGAACCTCTAAGCTGGCCCTCCTCCCTCCTCTCATACCTTAAGAGGAATATTTATAGGTTTTGGGATTAAGATATCCTGTCCAGAGGTGCTAGAGTCCTTTTAGGGCTGGGATTCATCATCTAGATAGGGATCCTGTGCTTCTAAAAGGTTTTGTCAGTAGGTTTATGCATACCTAAGTGGTATGCTTTCCTACCAGTCTATAGGTTTTGAGCTAGTCTTTGTAGATAAGGCTAATGCTTATTTTGTGTAGACCTTAGGTTGTGGGCTTGATAGAGAGGATTAGGCTAGTATAGACCTAGTTGAGGCTTGTTCGTGTGGACTAGTGGCAAGCTAGTCCATGCGGATTGGCTTTCTAAATGGCTTGTGCTGATGCTCAAAAGCCTATCTCTGTTTATCATCATAGGTCAAAAGGTGAGGCATTTACACTATATGTCCCAAGAAAGGTACTACACTAAACCAAAACTCACATTTACTGAGTTTGGCATAGAGCTTCTCTTTTCTCATAATCTAAAGAACTATTCTCAAATGTTGTTCATGCTCTTCCTTATTCTTTGAGTGAACCAAAATGTCATTTATGAAAACTACTACAAATTGATCAAGTTAACACTTAAAGACTCTATTTATCAAGTCCATGAATGCTGTGGGAGTATTGGTAAGCCCAAACGATATTACCAAAAACTCATAATGACCGTATCTCATTCTAAAAGTAGTTTTTGCCACATCCAACTCCTTCACTCTCAATTGATAGTATCCGAATCTCAAATCTATCTTAGAGAACACTCTAGCTCCTCTAAGCTGGTCAAATAGATCATGATCCAAGGTAGAGGATACTTATTCTTGATGGTCACTTTCTTTAATTGTTGGTAATCTACATACAACTGAAGTGGACTATTCTTTTTTTTTTTTTAACAAATAGAACCTATGCTCCCTATGGTGAAACACTCAGTCTAATAAATCCCTTATCTAACAACTCTTGTAATTGCACCTTTAACTCCCTTAATTTAGTTGGCGCCATCTGATAAGGTGCTATAGATACTGGAGTAGTACTAGGAAAAACCTCAATACTGAACTCAAGTTCTCTTTATAGTGGCAAAACCTATAATTCTTCTGGAAAAACATCAACAAACTTAACCACAACTAGTATGCTACTTGCATTTAGTTCTTCTATTCTAGTGTTATATACATAGGCAGGTATGCCTGACAACCTTTTTACTCATTAATCATCTAGCTATAACTGCAAATATCTCATTGGATAAGAAGTTAATTCTCTCTCTAACAACTGTGATTTTAGACTTATCATCAGCCTAAAGAGTCATCCTTTTATGCTTGCAGTTCAAATTGCTTGATATTTGGATAACTAGTCCATTCTCAATAACAAGTCAAAATTATTAAAGGGTAGTTTTATCAAGTCAGTAAGAAATTGATGGTCTTATATCCATAAAAGGCAATCTCTATATACTCGGTCAATTACCACATGCTGGCCTATAGGGTTATTAATCATGATCTCTAGGTCAAGCGATTCTAAAACTAACCCCCGGTCTCATTATAAATATGTAGACCCTGGATCAATTAATGCTAAAATAGGAGAGTCAAAGAGGAGAAAAGTACCAGCTATGATGTATGGCTCTTCAGCATCTCCCGAGCTCTAATGGTATCCTAACGGGCATGAGCTCTATGCTTATGTTGGGACTCTAATCTATCTCACTGAGCTCTCTCAACTCTCTCTCCTCAACTTCCCTTTTGGCTTCTAGTAGGTATAGGTACTAATCTCTAACCCACACTTTGTCCCTAAAGACAAGCCTTACGAATATGACCCAGCTTTCACAACCAAAGCATACACCCGGCTTCTTCTAACATTCTCCCTTGTGCACCTTGAAACATGTATGACCCTGAGGAACTTGACTTTTTTTGCCCACTGATCCTGGTGTAAAGGTAGCTTAAGACTGTGGTTGCCCAAATTTCCTTTTTCCATTTTAAACTAATTTTTACAACTGCTATGGCTTTTGAGATTACTGGGTAGAACCAGACTAAAAACTTTAGTACTTTTTCCCTAATTGTAGAGCAACACTTGATGCTCCTAGACCAGTTGATCTCTTCTTCTAATAAAACTCCTTTTTTTCTTTCTGAACTCCCTTAATGGATTTATATACTGATATTAGCTGGGAGAAACCTCTAATCTTTATTGGCACCACCTAGGACTTAATTTTAATATACAAACCCTTCTAAAACCTCTTGCACTTGTCTGCCTCTACGGTGATGGTGTCCTTAGCATATCTGCTAAGCATGGTAAACTCCTTTTTGAGATCCATAAATTGCTATCTCTAATCATCAAGATAGTCTTTAGTAATAGACTTCTTATAAAACTCAGCCAATAAGAACTCCTAAGTAAATTAGTATTATATCTTATCCTCAATGAGATCCACCCACCACTTTGATGCTTCTTCTTATAGGAGTGAGATGGCATATATCACCTTCCCCTTTGGTGTGCACCGTATTTGTTTCATGATTTTCTCAATGCAGTCCAACTAGTACTCTGCCTTCCCAGGCTCTATCTTGCCTTCTTCTTTGAAATCCTTAGCCTGTTATCTTTTTCACCCTTTCTAAGTAGGTCTTCTGAAGGGCCAAAGGTACCTCAAGTTATGGTGCTAGTGGTAGAGGAGCAGTAGTAGTAGCTTGCCTCAATAGTTGAAGCATCTCCTATAGGAACATTAGTGGAACTTGTCCTATAGATAGAGCATGTCCTGCTACACTAATAGATATAGACCCCACTTTTACAGCCTCGAGTGCTATCGTAGTCGAAGTGTGACTCACAACTTTATCCTCACTATCCTGTGCTGAAACACTTATCATATTTATAAGTAAGTAAATAAATTAATAAGCATCGACATCAAATAGTTATGTGATGTAGACTCTAGACTTTAAAGCACCTAAATGTTACTAGGAATGCCTAAATCGGAGCTCTGATACAATTAAATGTGATAACCCTTACTCGGTCTTAATGCTAAGTGATCATCAAACCCGACTAAGGTGTGCATGCATATTGAGATATTTAACTCACTTATTTCATTGCTTGTTATAAAACATTCTTATTAAAATATTATGTGTGAAAATATAGGTTTACAAAAACTTTTTCAAATAATATTACATATTCAAAATTTGGGAGTCTTTGTGCCAAAATTTCGGCAGCATAATAGTTGTATTAGGCACTATTCCAAATTTTTTGAATAGTAACTTGCACAAGAAATTACACTTTGATAATCATTTCACACACTTCCCCATACTCCATGTGATCCTCTAATCACTCCACAACACTTAAACACAAACACAAGGTATCTCAATCTCAAGAAGAGATATCATATTATTTAACACACAAATAACCAATTTAATAAGGTTTACAACCCTAAAATCCAAAAAGTAACATTTAATTACAACTTTAAGCCTATTCCCTTACATAACACATTTGAGTGCTACCTATACATCACAACTATTTTACATAAATAGTATTTACCAAAAGAATAGCCTTCTTTTGATAATTCTTGGTGTCCTGAAGCTTTGAGTATCAAAAAGTCTTCTTACCTACACAAAAACAAATGACGTGCTAAGCAAATCTTAGTGGTGTTATTGAAATAACATTTGCTAATTATGCATTTTAACATAACATAGGTATATGCCATTCATTTACATGCATAATTAATTTGCATATTGCATAATATTCATACAAATGGTAATATGCCATACTCATGACCAATTGACCTATATCATGCACAATGATATACATATCATACATATGTGACAAGTAAGCAATTAAAATCAACCAAAAGACAAATTGTGCCATTTTTAACTCACACATGCATAACTTCCTTATTGACTAACATGTTATACATTGTAAGTCTATTTAGTTGATTAAATTATTAACTTAAGCACATGGGGATAAACCTAAACCTATGGATAACAAGATCATAAATTATGTAGTGGCCCATATTTTAGACCTTACAGCTGTAGTATGAGCATAAATAAATTTGTGCAGTGCTCATCTAGACTTACACAGTTGCACCCACATATGCTTGTGTAGTGGCCCATATGAGACCTTACGGTAGCTACACCCACATAGATCTAAAGATCTTAGCACAAATCCATAAATAAGACTAAAAGTGAACCCTTGGATCATAATCTAGGGACAAAAGTGCCCTAACAGTTGCTATATCACCTAGCTAACTAGTCTACCTCTCCATTCCTAGGTTGTTGCATCTCATGGGCTAAAATCATTATGTTTAGTTTCACCTTATTAAATAAGCTTACATAGCTTTTAACTTACTTATTTTAGCCATCGAATGACTAGAACCAGTTAATTTCATTTAAAACATAATTTTTAGCAATCATGCTTATTTCAACATACATTATGCCATATGCACAACAATTCACCATTTCCATCTCATTTATGGTTTTTCAACATGTATTATGTATACACACAATCATTTGAGGCCATAAGTTCATTTAGGATACTTTATGTAACATCTGTGTGTCGAGGCTCCGTGAATAGTGCCACAAGGTTTGAGAAGTGTGCTTAGGATATCGGATCACTTGCACAAGAATTGAGGTAGTGGTACTGGTCATAAAACTTTGAGGGGCTTTAAAATGATGGAAAAGGCAAAATTTAAAAAATTTAGTAGAACTAATAATTAATTTCAGGCAGTTTTGACCATTAGGCCTTTTTATCTTTTATTAGTTAGTTTTTCCATAATTCATTCTCATTAAGGGTTCAATAAGTCATTTATCACATTCCATGGTTATATACACATTTAAAAATTCATAGTATTTCATTTCCACTCACTATATCCAACCATTCAATGTCATTCTTATTTATGCCCATGTAACTAAATTTAGCCTTAGTTTAGCATTTAAGAATATAACCTATGCTATGTCACTAAACCATTCGGCCATGCCCATATCAATGCCTCCAACATCATATTTACATTATTTAGCATCTAAGCCTTCATTCTACCATGAAACTTAACTTAGAAATAAATTGACAAGAACTAAACCACCCTATACCGTGACACACACACACATAGCCTATTACACATAATAATGCATCTCAAACCAAATGGCCATACTCAATTATGACACTATATGTCATTTGGCCATAGTTATGAAATGGTCTTGACATGTACATTACACCCATACATTATGCCAACATGATTTATATACAAAATGCCATGTCACATGCTCAATTAAACCCATCTATAGGCGTTTTGACCTCTTTATTTACATATAACTAACATAAAGCACATAATAAGCATGTTACATTCCTAAGGCCTTCTTTTACTATCATACATTCATAATTATGCTAATTAGGTACATTAACCATAATTTATAGTCATATAACTTAATTGCTCAATTTAGCTATTCATGCCTTATTATGTTACATATTAAGCTTCTCATGGCACTTAGAGCATAATTAACACTTCCACTAAATTTCAATTCATCCCAATCACTTAAATCACATTAATAGGGTTATTACATGCCATACAACACATTTAATGCATGACATAAATGGCCAAACACACATTCAAGCATTTAATGCAATTTAGGCATAATAAGGAAATTTAGGTTTTATAATTTAATTCACACATCTTATTCTGATTATACATATTGAGACAATCGAAGAGGTATTCTAAGATCCATCTACACCATGGCCTTACCCTTGTCACGGTTTGGTTTTGAATTTCCTAACATAAACTGAACAAACCTTTAAAAATCCATAATAAATCAACTAATACTTTAAAAAATCAATCTAAGACCATTTATGCTCTCTTGGGCACCCCTATTACCTAGGAAAAATGTTAGAAGTCAGAAATTCTTACGCAAAAAATTAGAGGTTACTATTCACAGGATTGAAAAATTGTGAAAACTGAGCAACCTTTTGCAATTTTTCCACTTCCTAAATGAGTTTAAGGGTATAGATGTCCATAGGATTTAATTTGGTGAGAGATTTTAGCTCTAATGAAAGGATTAAAGAAAAGAAAATGGAGGAGAGGGAGGCTTGGTGGCATCAGGAATGAAGGGAGAAAAGAGTGAATAGTTATTTTGACTTTTTAGGGGTGAAATTGACCTATTTATGCCCCCTCTAAAAAATCCATTTATCAAGGCATTTTTTCCCAATTTTTCTTTTCTTTATGAACCAAATAAATTTCCATTTCTATTATAATAATTCACTTTAATTATCCCCTAAATGCCTCTAAAAATTGGTGCTTAAATATGTGAAAAAACCAATTAATTTCATTATTTTTATGTTACCCAATTTCTCAAAAAATTCTAATTTCAACGCCATTAGACTCATTGGAATTTTTAAATATTAGATTGTATAATTTTCATAATTTTCTAAGCAACTTTGAAATTAATTTAAGGTTTAGCTTTGCCTTGGTCACTATTCCCATGACACTGCCACAAAAACTTTCTTAGCATTTTTAACCCCTTTAATGACCTCCGATTGATTTTAAACTTTACCAAAATTTATTTTATGATTAATACTTTCATCCGATAACTTCAGTGCATCTCGAGTCTCGAGAACACTATTCATCCTGGGAAAATACAATTCATAATTATTAGGATTTTTAGGGCATTACATTTCTTCCCCTCTTAAATAAATGTTGTCCTCAACATTAAAGTAGTTCTTATGTCAAATTATTATTAGTATTACTCCTTCATCTGAGTTTCCATCTCTTAAGTTGCTTCTTCTATCGAGTGGTGTTTCCAAAGAACCTTCACCAAAGGTACTGTCTTATTCCTCAGTTCCTTCTCTACTCTATCAATAATCCTCACTGGTTCTTCTTTATAAGACAAGTCAAGATTAACCTTAATGTCTTCTATTATTAACACATGCATAGGATCCGATCTATATCTCTTAAGAATAGAAACATGAAAGACGTAGTGGATCCACTAAATTTTTAGAGGTAAAGCTAGTTTATAGGATACTGGTCCCACACATTCTGTGATCTCGTATGGCCCAATAAACTTAGGATTCAACTTCCCTTTCTTCTTAAATCATAGAACCTTCTTCCATGGTGAAACCTTAAGGAAAACCTTGTTTCCCACTTCATATTCCACCTTCTTCCTTTTTAGATCTACATATGACTTCTGTTTGTTAGAGGCTGCTTTCAACCACTCTTTGATGATCTTCACCTTCTCTTCTACATCTTATATCAAATTTGGCTGCATGAGCTTAGTTTCACTAAGCTCATTCTAACACAAAGGCATTTTATACTTTTTTCCATACAAAGCCTCATAAGGAGACATGTTAAGACTCCTTTGATGACTGTTGTTATAAGTGAATTCAGCTAAGGACAAGTATCAGTCCCAGCTTCCCTTAAACTTTAATACACAACCCCTTAACATATCCTCGAGAATTTGAATCACTCTCTTAGATTGTCCATCAGTTTCTGGATGGAATATTATATTGAAACTTAACTGAGTACCTAAGGTATTATGAAGTTTTTTTTTCCAAAACCTCAATGTGAACCTTAGATCCTGATTCAATATAATTGAAGATGGCATGACATGTAACCTGATTATCTCATCCACATAGAGCTCTGCTAGTTTCTCTAAAGCGTAGTCTATTTTCACAGGTATAGAATGAATTGTCTTGGTTAAATGATCTACAACTACCCACACTAAGTCACACTTCCTCCTTGTCATAGGTAGCCCAACCATGAAGTCCATGGTCACTCTATCCTATTTCTATTCTAGAATTGCTATAGGATAAAGCAATCCAGAAGGAACCTAGTGCTATGCTTTTACCTGTTGACAAATAAGGCAGCTTATCGCATACTCAGACATATATCTCTTCATGCCTACCTATAAATAAGAAAGCTTCAAATCCTAATACATCTTATTACTATTAAGATATATCGCATAAGTAGCACTATGAGTTTCTTGCAGAATCTGCTTATTTAACTCTTCTCTATCTGGCACACAAATTTTATCATGATTGTACAAATAACTATCTCCCTTAATCTCATACTCTGTCAGCTTTCACTCTTGGATAGCATTTATAATACTTATTAGTCATTGATCATCTCTCTGACAATCCTTCACTTGCTATAATAGACTGGGCTTGACTTGCATCTCAGCCAATAAGGCAATATCACTTATGAGCTGTAATATGATATTTATGGCTCTAATGGCTACCATAAACTTCTTGCTAAGTGTATGGGTCACTACATTGGCCTTCCCTAGATGGTAATCAATGAAGCAGTCATAATCCTTAATTAATTCCAACCACGTCCATTATCTCAAGTTCAGCTCCTTTTATGTTGAAAGATACTTAAAACTCTTATGGTCTGTGTAAATATAACACTTCTCCCCATAAAGATAATGTCTCTAGATTTCTAGAGCAAATAAAATGGCTGCAAGCTCTAAATCTTGAGTAGGGCAGTTATTCTTATGTGACTTCAACTGTGTTAAAGCATAGGCAAGAACCTTGCCATCTTACATAAGAATACACCTTAATCCATTGTGAGATGTATCATTATATACAGTGAAGTCTTTTCCTAAAATTGGCTTCACAAGAATCGAAGCCTCTGTTAACATAGCCTTAACTTATCAAAGCTATTTTGACACTTGTTGTCTTAAATAAACTTAACATCCTTTCTCAATAATCGTGTCATAGGAGCAGTTATCAAAGAAAACCCCTTGATAAAGTGTCTATAATACCTTGCCAACCATAGGAAACTCCTGAACTCTGTGGTGTTTCTAGGTGGTTTCCACTCTATCACTACTTTTATCTTACTTGGATCAACCTTTATACCTTTAACTGATACTATTTATCTAAAGAAAGACACTTCACTCAACCAAAACTAACGCTTACTGAGCTTGGCATATAGCTTTTCTTTTCTTAGAATCTAAAGAACCATTCTCAAATGTTATTCATGTTCTTCCTTTTTCTTCGAATAAATTAGAATATCGTCTATAAAGACTACAACAAATTGATTAAGGTAGGGTCTAAAGACTCTATTCATTAAGTTTATGAATGCTACAGGAGCATTGGTAAGCCCAAATGGCATTAGCAAAAACTTATAATGACCATACCTTGTTCTAAAAATAGTCTTCACCACATTCGATTCCTTCACTCTCAACTGATAGTACCCAGATCTCAAATCTACCTTAGAGAACACTCCAACCTCTCTAAGTTGATCAAATAGATTATCAATCTATGGTAGAGGATCCTTGTTCTTGATGGTTACTTTATGCAACTATCAGTAATCCACACCTAATTAAAGTGAACCATCATTCTTCTTAACAAATAGAACCGGTGCTCTCTATAGTGAAACACTTGATCTAATGAATCCATTATCTAGCAACTCTTGCAACTACACCTTTAACTCTTTCAATTCAGCTAGTGCCATACGATAAGGTGCTATAGATACTAGAGTAGTACTAGGCAAAACCTCAATACTGAACTCAAGTTCTCTCTCTAATGGCAAACCTAATAATTCTTTTGAAAAAACATCTATAAATTCAGCAACAACTGGTATTCTACTAGTATTTGGTTCTTCTATTCTAGTGTTAAACACATAAGCAAGATATGCTTAACAACTCTTCCTCTTCAACTACCTAGCAGTGACCATAGATATCATGTTAGATAAGAAATTGATTCTCTCTCTAATGACTGTGATTTCAGACTTATCATCAGTTTAGAGAGTCAAACTTTTATGCTTGCAATCCAAAATTGCTTGATATTTGGATAACCAGTCTATTCCTAATATTAAGTCAAAATCATCAAAAGGTAACTCTATCAAGTCAGTAAGAAACTGATAGTCTTGTATTCTTAATGGGCATTCTCTATATATTCTGTTTGCTACCACATACTAGCCTATGGTGTTGCTAACCATGATCTCTAGGTTAACTAGTTTTGAAACTAACCCCTAGTCTTGTGCTTGTGATGTGTAAACATACAAATTTGTAAACCCCATATCTATTAATACTAATATAGGAGAGTTGAAGAGGAGAAAAGTATTAGCCATAATGTTTAGGTCATTAGCTTCTTCTCGAGCTTTAATAAAATACTGATGGGCAGGAGCTCTCTGCTTATGTTAGGACTCTAATCTGTCTCTTTTAGTTCCCTTAGTTCTTTGTCCTCAACTACTTTTTTGACCTCCACTCTGTGTAGGTGCTGATCTTTGACCCATACTTTATCCCTTAGGATAATCCCTACAAAAATAACCCTGCTATCTATAAGTGTAACACACACCCGACATATTCCTTTAACATTCTCCCTTATACTTTTAAAATAGGTCTGACACTAAGGAGCTTAAATCTTCTTACTCAGTGATCCAGGTGTAGAAGTAGCTTGAAACTGTGGCTATCTAGATTTCTCTTTACCACTTTAAGCTAGTTTTTATGATTGGCCTTACTTCTAAAACTGCTGAGTAGAACTAAATTGGAATCCTTTAAACTTCTTACTTGATGGTGGAGCAGCACTAGATGCCCCTTGACCAACTATTCTTTTCTTTTAATAGAACTCCTTTTTCTCTTTCTAAACCCTCTTATCAGATCTGCACATTGATACTAGCTATGAGAAATCCTTTATCTTTATTAATATAAGTTGGGATATAATGTCAACATGTAACCTCTTCTCGAAGCTCTTATACTTATCTGCCTTAGTGGTAATGGAATCCTTAGCATATCTGCTAAGCATGGTGAACCCCTTCTCATATTCATCGATAGTGTTCTAGTCTTGCTTCAAATCCATGAACTATTATCGCCTCTCATCAAGGTAGTCCTCTATGATGTATTGCTTATAAAAGTCTATCAGAAAATACTCTTAAGTCACTTGATCCTCAGTCTTATACTCTGTAATATCCTCCCACCACTTTAAAACTTCTTCTTAAAGAAGTGAGAAAGCACATATGACCTTTTTTGCTGGCATGCACCTTATTTGCTTCATAATTTTCTTGGTGCGATCTAGCTAGTATTCTACCATCCCTAGAGTAACCTCATCCTTGCCTTTAAAGTCCTTGCCCCTTATTTTTTTCACTCTCTCTAAATATGTCTTTTGGAGGGCTATAGGTACCTCAGGCTATAGTGGTGGTGGTGGTGAAGCAGTAGTAGTAGCTTGCCTAAATAGCTGTAGCATCTCCTGCAGGAACATTAGTGGAACTTATCCTAAGGACTGTGCATGTCCTGCTATGCTCATAGATGTAAACCTAACTCTTATGGCCTCAAGTGCAACTGTAGTTAGAGTATGACTCTTAACTTTCCCCTTACTACCTTGTGTTGAAACACTCATCATATTTATAGGTAAGAAAACAAATTAATAAGCCTCAACATCAAATAGTATGTGATGTAGACTCTAGACTCTATTAGCACTCAAATGTTAACTAAGAACACCTAATCGGAGCTTTGATACCACCAAATGTGACACCCCTTACTTGGTCTAGATGTTGTTTGATCACCCAGCCTGACTAAGGTGTGCACGCATATTGAGATATCCAAACTCATCTACCCATTTTATTATTATATAACATTCATAATAAAGAGCATTGTGTGTGAAAATATGGGTTTGCAAAATCTTTTTAAAATAGTGTTACTTACTCAAAACTAGGAATCCTCATTTTGAAAATCTGATAGCATAATGGCTATTTCGGGCACTATCCTAAATTTTAAACAGCAACCTGCATAAAAATATACACTTCTATAACTTGTTCATACACTTACACCATCTCAATATGCTCCTTTGATCACTCTATAAAACACAAACACAATATATGATATCTTAACCTTAGAAAGAGGTATCATACAACACAACATGCAATTTCATAGTATAACATAGTTTACAAATGTCAAAATCCAAAAAGAACATTTAAGTTACAAAATAACACAAGTTAGGCGCATCCCCTTTACATATACATTTGACTGCTACTTATACATCACAACTATTACTTAAAAAAGCTTTACCAAAATAAAGCCTTCTCTTTAAATGTCTTAATGTCCTGAGGCTTTGAGGATCAAATATCTTCATACCTATGTGTTGTAAACAAATGACATGCTAAACAACTTGCTTAGTGGTGTAATAAAAATAATATGTGCTAAATTACCATTTTTACCATTCCATAGTTATATGCCAATCATTAACATGCATAACTATTTGACATATTACATAATATGCATATAAATGATGATATGCCATAATTAAGATCAATTTGACATACATTAAGCATAAGCACTCCATCTCATGCATGTATATCAAAATAACATATAAAACATAAATTCATCATTTTACACCATTTTCACATCATACATAGTCTTATTGGCCATTTTAAAGCCATATCATGTATAATATATTTCTATTGTTGTTTGCATTATTTTATTTACTTATGCCCATGGGGATAACCCCAAACCTATGGATAATGGCATCGTAACTTATGTAGTGGCCTATCTTTTAAACCTAACAGCTGCTGCACCAGCATAGTTGTGTAGTGTCTATTTAGACTTACATAGCTACACCTACATGTGCTCTTATAATGGCCCTTATAGGATTACTGGCAGCTGCATTCACTTAGATCTAAAGATTATAGCATATATATACTCAAGTAAGACTAAAATTGAACCTTTAGATCTCATCTAAGCACTGAAGTGCCCTAGTACCTGTTATATCTCCTAGCTGACCAGTCAATCTATCCATTTCCTAGGTTGTTTCATCTCATAGGCTAAAAACTATTATTTTTAGTTTCACCTCATTAAATGAGCTTATATAGTTTTTAATATCATATTTTAGCCATTAAATGGCTAAAACTATTTATTCTCATAAAAAATGTTGTTTTGATAATTTATGCACATTTTAACTTACATTATGCTGTATTTTATGCCATATGCACAAACAATCACATTTTCCATCTCATATATGGATTTTTGGCATTTATTTAACATATACGTACTCAAATAAGGTCATAAATTCCATTTGTGTTATTTTATGCCATTATTTTCATTAATTTCTCAATTAATGGCATAATGTGCTTTTAAGAACTCTTTTTGAGTTCATTTTAGGTTTAATGCACTTTTAGGTTCCATACTTCATTTCTTTCATGATATGGATCATGTTCATGTTCAAATATGTGAATTAAAATATGCAAGCACAATAATTCTCATGATTTATGAAAAATCATATACATTCGACCATTCTTACTCATTTAGGCATATTTATTGTATATTAGATAACATTACACATATACACAATTTAAAGGCATATTCATGCTATTTAAACCTTATGGCATTAAAAATTTTGGGTCCCTATAAATTATTGGTAGTTTTGGCCATTAGGCCTTTTTATCCTTTATTGGTTAGTTTTTCCATAATTCATGCTCATTAAGTGTTCAATAAGTCATTTGTCATATTCCATGGTCATATACACATTTAAAAATACATAGTATTTCATTTCCACTCGCTATATCCAACCATTCAATGTTATTCTTACTTATGCCCATGTAACTACATTTAGCCTTAATTTAGCATTTAAGAATATAACCCATGTTATGGCACTACAAAATTTAGCCATGCCTATAGCAATGCCTCCAATATCATATTCACATTATTTAAGATCTAGAAGCCTATATTCTATCAAGAAACTTAACATAGAAATAAATTGGCAAGCACTAAACCACCCTATGATATGACATATACACATATAGCCTATTACACATAATAATGCATCTCAAACCAAAAGGCCATACTCAATTATGACACTATATGTCATTTGGCCATAGTCATAAAATGGTCTCAACATGCACATTACACCCATACATTATGCCAACATGATTTATATATAAAATGCCATGTCACATACTTAATTAAGCCCATGTATAGGCATTTTGACCTCTTTATGTACAAATAACTAACATAAAGCACATAATGAGCATGTTACATTCTTAAGGCCTTTTCTTACTTTCATACATTCATAATCGTGCTAATTAGGTATATTAACCAAAATTTATGCTCATATAACCTTAATTGCTCAATTTAGCTATTCATGCCCTATTATTTTACATATTAAGCTTCTCATGGCACTTAGAGCATAATTAACACTTCCACTAAATTTTAATTCATCCCAATAATTTAAATCACATTAATAGGGTTATTACATGCCATACAACACATTTAATACATGACATAAATGGCCAATCACACATTTAGCAATGTAATTTAGGCATAATATTGAAATTTAGGTTTT
>CANXYI012289786.1:0-11567 GCA_948208565.1 Hura crepitans | reverse complement strand
AAAAGATTAAATGTATTAATTTGTTTCATATGATGATATATTTTTTTTATTCTTTTAGAACCCTTTTTTCTTGTGTGAATATGGTTTCCTATAATTATTATTACTATTATTATAATTATTTTATGTAAAGATGGAAATGCCCTTAATTGAAACCTAAATGACCACCAAACTTAAGGGCAAATTAGTTATTTGCCATCCTATAAAAGCATCCTTTTTCCTTCTTTCCTTCTCTACTGTCAAACCCATCCACTTTCTGCTTCCTCTTTTTTGTTTACCTATTTCCTTCTTCTGCTTCTATATTTCCTATCTATTAACTACCTCTTTAAACCATTACTATATCAAACCCACTGACCAAACAAAAGCATACCCCTCAGCATCCCGTTGCCTTAGGGGGACTGCGAATCATGCCTTTGGTGACGTTACAATACCATTGACATTGAACAAATATAGGCGAGTCGTAACGCCCATTGTTCCTACATCAGGTGTGAGCTATGGATTAGACCCCTTTTGTTTTTGATGATGTTCTTTGATACTTCTTGGTGAAACCATGATGATGCATAGAACAGATAAGTGGCTTGCTCGAATCTGACTATTGTGCACCATCTTAAAGCTGTCCAGTGAAGTCACTCTAAAGTGCGACACAAACACACGCTCAGTATGGGTCTTGCTACCATGTCACCTGCTATCTCTAGGCGAGATCATTCTGTTGTGTAACTCAAATAGGTGCCTGGCACAATTCTAAGGGCTTGTATATATTTCTCTCGCCTTGCTCTCTCATCAAGAATCGATTTTGTGCATTGGACAGCACCCTGGCAACTTATGAATCTGAGCCCATACGCTGTCTCGCCTGAGCCAATAGAATTATCCTCTTCACTACTTGCCCCCCTTTTTACTGAATGACACCTTCCACCTATCTCCTATGGTATTAAACAATTTTCCTTATTATATTTCATTCCTTTTTTTGATGTAAGTAATAATTTTCTCTTGCGATGTTATTTTCCATAATTTGATTTTTTTTGGTAATGTACAAATTTCTGTATAGATGGAAAGGAGATGACTTTTTAGATTTTTTAATTTCTCTGTAAGCAGTCGTCAAGCAAAGATATAATTTTTCTATATTTTGTATTTCTATTTTTTAATTATTCCTTACTCTTACGTATGATTAAATTCTATTTGTTTAATTTATTACCCCTTAATTTTGAGGATTGTTTTTGTCTTACTATACATATTTGTGTGATATTATTAATTAATTCAAACTGTTATTTCCTCTGTTAGTAATTTTCATTCATTCTTTGTGATTGCTAAAAGTATTTTTTTTTGTTATGGAGATTATTAGATTCTAACATAGTATAATTTTTTTGTGTGAGGAAAATCCTTGCCAACAACTTAGGCCTAGGTGTAAAAAGGGGGTAAATACTGACTGTCGAGGTTTATAAACTTTATGAGGCAGGACTGTTCTAAGAAGCTAAGTCATTACTACCCTGATCTCTCTTCTATTTATAAGACTATATGTGGTAGATGTTAGGATTTTATTGTCTGTATTCATGCTTATTAAACTGATAAGAGCATATTTCCCCTTTTTGATATTTTCCTTAAAAATAAGCTATCTACTTGTTATTCTATACTAGTTTTCTTGGATACTTATTATTATGTGTGATCTGAAAATGTAAAAATATAATTTTTAAACATTTTTCTTTTAGTTTTCTTATTTATTCTCCTAAGTTTTTTCCTGGTTTCCTAAAAATGGTCCTGTGATGAAAAGGGGAAAATAATGGAATTGCTATCTGTATTTAGAACTATACATACTATCTCTTTTATAGTGTTTGGTAGCACCTATTATATATAAATGTTTGATGATTGGTGACCCTAAAATTCTGGATTTATTGCATTAATGGCTGTAGATCTTGTGAATTTTGGGTTTATTTCATTTAGCATAATTTAATTAGTGGCCTCTCAAACATTTGTTCATCTGTCTAGGTACATCAGATAGTTACCCACATTAAAAGGGATAGTTTTATAGTTTTAAACTCAGAGTAGTAAAATGTATATGTTTATTTCCTGAGGACATATTGCGTAACAAAAGTTTCAGTTTATTTTTAACAATAGTAGCATGTAGATCATTACTGACCAACCTCTGCTTTATAAAAATCAAACTGACTCCTATATTGCATTACTGAGGATTTATGTTTAAGAGTCAAATAGAGCATGCAAGTTGACTCCCTTGAATGTGTGAAATCATTACTGACTTTAGCACACCCAAGTGGAAGTCACTAAAAATAAAATAGGGATAGAGATTTACTTTGCTTTCTCTGCTGATTTTTGCCTTTTCTGTTAATGAATGTTCTTCTTTCTATTGATCCCTTCTTTTCTTCTCTTGATTTGCTACTGGTGTAATCTTACTTTTTAGTTTTTGCTTTTAGTTCTCTTCTTGAGTTGCTACTATAGTAATTTTACTCTCTGTATTTTCTCTCATTTTTCTTACTCTTATTCTGTGCTGCTTTCTCTATTTTCTGTGTTCTCTCTATTTTCTCTCTATGTGTTAAATGCACTTACTTAGCTCTATTTATAGCCATCCTCCCCTTACCTTCTCCACTATTTTCTACAGTCCCCCTCACCCCTATTCTGTATTTTTTATTTATAGACAAGGGCTTTCTAGAATTGAGCTATGCAGCAGGCTGGTATTGGATCCTAGTGGCCTGTTTCTAGACTGCTGGACTTGGGCTTGGGTTGTTGCAAAGGGGCTGCTGCAATGAGCCATTTATAGGTTGTAGAAGGCTGGGATGAGCTGCAGGCTATAGACTGCTGGGCTTGGGGCTTGGCCCAGCAGTCTTTTCCTTTTTATTATTATTTTTTAATTCTGGATTGTATTTATTTTTTAAAACTTCCTTATAATTAATTAGATCTTTAATGTATTATTTAGTTTTGTAATATTCACTAATTGTTTATTATTTTCTGTAATATTGCAATTAATTTGATTTGTAATTTAATTTATCTTATTTGGGGATTATAATTAATTATTTTTTTATTTGAAGTTTCTATTCATATTTTAATAATTTCTTTAATTGATTTTTTCGATTTGTAATTATTTTATTATTCATTGCATAATTACTTTTTTTGGTTGTTTTTTTGTTTTTCTTTCATATTCTAATTAATAATTAAATTATTACTTCTCCATAACTTATACATATAAGTGCTCATATGACCTAATAACACATTTATACTAATAGTTAATGATAGTTATACATTGAATTAACTTACATCCAATAATATAACAGTAATCATCAATTAACATCATACAACTCTATATACCTACTATCTAATAATAATATGTACTTATTAAAGCCCAGACAAAAATGGGTATCTACAGCTGCCCCCTTTTGGCATACTCCTAATATAAGAGTATGCCAAAATTATAAATAGCCATTTGAGTCGGTGTTTTGTTAATTATTAATTAGTTTTTTTGGTTATCCTTTCTTAAAAAAAGGACTTTCTTGTGTGGGGAAAAATTAAAATTCTTGCTGCGACTTAGTCCTAATTTCCAAACAAAGAACCTCTTAACTAAAAATTAGAATCTTTGCTACGACCAATTATAATTTTTTTTTTAAAAGGGATTTTGAAGATTTTTCAAATAGTGAACTTCCTCGCGCACAGACACTGTTCGAGGAGAAATTAGAATCCTACTATGACCTATTCTAATTTTAGTTCCTCATAGAGAAATTCCTAACAAGAATTAGAATTTTTCCTATGACCTATTCTAATCTTTGAAAGGAAGAAATTCCTCGCGTGGATATTGTTAGGGACAAATTAGAATCTTGCTACGACTTATTCTAATTTCCAAATAGAGAAATTCCTAATAAAAATTAGAACTTTTGCTATGACCGATTCTAATTTTTGAAATAGAGAATTTTCTTTGCGGGAACATAATTTGAGGAGAAATTAAAATCGTGCTATGACTTATTCTAATTTTTCAAAGATTTTCCAAACAGTGAACTTCCTTGTGCATGGACACTATTTAGGGAGAAATTAGAATCTTGCCACGACTCATTCTAATTTTCCAAAGATTTATCCAAACAATGAACTTCCTTGCGCATGGACACTATTCGGAGAGAAATTAGAATCTTGCTATGACCTAATCTAATTTCATAAATAGAGAAATTCTTAAAAATTAGAATTTTTGCTACGACAAATTCTAATTTTTGGAAGGGGTTTTGAAGAGCATCATTGGTTTCAAAATTGGAATCACCCAATAAGTAGTTTTGATTCTAAATTTACATGTCAATGATTATGATCTCGATGCGCCCACGACGATGACAGTGCTTCTTCTTAGTTAAAATAATGCCCATCAATCTCCTAAACAAATTTAACAAGTAAAAATAAGTAGAGTTAATAGCTTTTCAAAGCTCATGGCTCTTGAATTTTTTTTAAGTTAATTCCTTTAAGTCCACTTTCCTTTTATGAAAGAATCCTCTGTTGCTAATATCCTCTTTTCTTTTCTTTTTTATTAAAGCTACCAAGCTTTTAAATATATGATTTCTTCTCGCATTGTCATGCTCATTTCCTCGGTAATGATTAGAGTATTCCTCTATTTAATAGAAAGGGTCGGTTCATCTTTTATTGGGACAAATTAATGACACAAGCATGAAATGAAACAACAAATTTCCTTGCTATTTTTATAGGATATTTTCGGTATTTGTCTAAGTCAATCTGAACATATTTTCCATGATTATCCCTCCTACACTAGGATTTTTAGGAAAAGATTTATATTCTTTAAAAATGTTTCTTACAGACCCCCTATCTCTCTTCGGCTATAAGCCTATTACTCTGAAGGGCATTTCAGCTAAACATATACAAACTTTTCCATTCTTATCTAAGGATGTATCTTCTTTGAATAGGGATGATATTTTCCTTTGTATTTGATTCTTAATATACATATATACAAACTTTTCCATCCTTATTAGAAGATGAGTATCTTTTTTTAATAGGAATGATATTTCCATTGTATCTAACTCTTAATGTACATATATACAAACTTTTCCATCCTTATCTGAGGATAGACCATCCTATTTTTTATATCCACCTTCTTTTTATGGACTAGAAATTTACATAAAGAATACTCGGATGACCATTGTAAAAGGCATGTTATCAAGAGTATTATAAAACTCTTAACCATCATTTAATGAACATGACAAACAAAAATTGCAAAAGACTTAGTATGACTATCCTTGAATTTTATGAATAGAACACTTGGCTGCAAAATATAGATGTCATCCTACATTTCTGTATTATGGCTATTTATTCGAACTCGACTTTTATGCACAGATTATGGTGAGCTAACATTTCTTTAATCTTTCTTGATGATGGTGGAATATTTCATTTTATTATTTTTATTATTTTTTTTGTTATTTATTAGCAAATCACCAGGGCCCAAAATAGTCTACCATGTTAATCCAATGTTCCTAGCTTTTGAGCATTCCCCAATTACCTTAACCCCTAGATTATTATCAGATATAGGCTTAAACAACCTCATCTTAATCTTCTTTGTTGGTGTGCTCCCTCATTTTCTTTTAGTCATGTCCTTTCTGGAATCTTAATTCCTACATTCCCTTTTTATATGCTGTAATGCCTCTTTCGAAAGTAGCAAAATGAGATAGAAATGAGGTAATAGGAAGAGTGGTTCTTAAAAAAAATGATGAATTAGGATAGTGAAAAAAATAACAGAAATAATAATTCTTTTAAGATAATATACCAAATAAAAAAAAATTTATTTTGACATGTCCGTAATCATCGCTAGCTTCTCGCATTAAGTTATTTTCTCATTTTAAGCATAATACTTTCTCACCATGTCGACATTAATAAGCTCAGGAAGTTCTTCACCATCCATATTTGTCAAGATTAAGACCCCTCTTGAAAAAGCCTTTTTCACTACATATGGCCCCTCATATTTAGGTGCCCACTTACCCCTTGAATCTTGTTGTCTCAAAATAATTTTTCTTGAGACTAAGTCTCCTTTTTGAAATTTCCTGGGTCTTAACTTCTTAGCATGAGCCCTTATAAGATATTGCTAGTATAATTGTCCATGACATAGTGCTGATAATCTCTTTTCTTATATCAGATTCAACTAGTCATGTCGTCTTTGTATCCATTCATTATCACTGAAGTCAGCTCTAGTATAATTCTTAATGACGAAATTTCAACTTCTATAGGCAACACGGCCTCTATTCCATACACAAGGGAGTATGGAGTAGCATCTGTAAAAGTTCTTACTATTGTTCTATACCCATGTAGTGCGTAAGGTAACATTTTATGCCAATCTTTATAGGTGATGACCATCTTTTGGACTATTTTCTTTATATTTTTGTTTGCCGCTTCTACTGCTCCATTCATCTTGGGCCTATAAGGGGTTGAGTTATGGTGAATAATCTTGTATTGCCGGCACATTTCCTCTACTACTTTATTGTTGAAGTTCTTGGCATTATCTGTAATTATTCTTTCTGGTAGACCATATCTACAGATAATATTATTTTGTATAAACTTGACTACCGCCCCTTTTGTCACATTTGTATATGACGCAGCTTCTATCCATTTAGTGATGTAATCAATCGCAACCAATATGAATCTACGCCCATTTGAAGCCTTTGGTTCAATGGGGCTAATAACATCTAAACCCCAAGATGAAAAAGGCCAGGGTGATGATAACACATTTAAGGCTGAGGCAAGTGAGTTAATTTCATTAGCATACATCTAGTATTTTCAGCATCGACGCATGAAGTCTATGCAATCCGATTCCATTTTCATCCAATAATAGCCCAACTGCAGGATTTTCGTTACTAAAGCATGCCCATTTAAATAAGTACTGCAAAAACCTTCGTGCTCCTCCTTGACTAGATTTTGAGCTTGCTTTTCATCCACACATCTAATCAATGTAGTATCATAATTTCTTTTATATAGCACATCTCCTGTAAAAAAGAAATTACTGGCTAGGCATCTTATTGTTCTTTTATCATTTTCTGTTATACCATCTGGATATTTCCCATTTTTGATATATTAGAGAATGTTATAATACCATGGCTTCCCATCTACTTCATGTTCAATGTGTGTGCAATAGGCATGATTTCCTTTGATCTCAATTTTAATAGGTGGCATTCTTCCACAATCATCTAGACAGAACATGGCCGCCAGAGTTGCTAAAGCATCTGTAATCTAATTTTATATTCGAGATATATGCTCAAACTCGATATAATCAAATTGCTTTATCAATTCCTGAATGTATTCCTGGTATGGAATTAATTTGGTATCTCTAGTTTCCCATGTCTTGTTTAGCTGATTTATCACTAAGGCCGAATCTCCATAAAACTCTAAACATTTGATCTTCATCCCTATTGCCATTTGTAAACCCATCACACAGGCTTCATATTCTGCTATATTATTGGTGTAATTGAAGCACAATTTCACCGTTAGTGGATAATAATTTCCTTCAGGAGCTATTAAAATTACTCCTATTCCATGACCCAACACGTTAGAAGCTCCATCAAATTTCATTATCCATTTCTTTGATTTTTCAAATGTCTCTTCTAAGACCATAAAATTTTCATCTGGAAATTCTAAATTTTCCTCATAAGCTTTTTCGGCGTTCTGTTCCCCTAGAAGGTCGGCAACTGCTCCCCCTTTAATTGCTTTTTGGGTGTTGTATATGATTTCAAACTCACTAAGTAGTACTTGCCAATGCTCAATCCTTCCCGTAAGTGTTGGCTTTTCAAAAATATACTTGATGGGATCCATCCTAGAAATTAAGTATGTAGTATTGGACAACATATAATGTCGTAGGCGTTTTGTTGTCCACATTAGAGTAGCACATGTTTTCTCTAAAAGAGAATACTTTTCTTCGTAACTTATAAATTTCTTGCTTACATAATAAATCGCCTATTCCTTTCTGTTTTCATTATGATGTCCTAACATTGCCCCTAGCGATTTGTCATACACCATTAAGTATAGCAACAGAGGTCTTCCATGGATTGGGGGTTGTAATATGGGCAGATTTTTCAAATATTCTTTGATCTTGTCGAAAGCTTGTTGGCATTTCTCATCCCATTCATGAGGATTTCTTTTCTGTAATAATCCAAAGATTAGTTCACATGTATTAGTTAATTGTGATATGAATTGGGCTATATAATTCAATCTTCCCATGAAACTTCTTACCTCCTTTTCCGTCTTCAGGGGTACTAGTTCTTCAATGGCTTTAATTTTGTCTAGATCTACCTCAATTCCTTTCTAGCTTATGACGAATCCTCATAATTTTCCTGAGGTCATCCCAAAGGTGCATTTTGCTGGGTTCATTCTAAGCTTATACTTCCTTAGCTTTTTAAATACTTTTTCTAATGCTATCACGTGGTCTTCTATTGTACGTGATTTAACTATCATCTCATCAACATATATCTCAACTTCTTTATGCATTAGGTTATGGAATAGTGTAACCATTGCTCGTTGATATGTGGCTCCTACATTTTTCAACCCAAAAGGCATCACCTTATAACAAAAGGTTCCCCACAGAGTGATAAAACATGTTTTTGCTTTGTCATCCCAGAATAATTTGATCTGATTATACCCAAAAAATCCATCTATGATGGAAAACATGCAATGGTCGATAGCGCTATCTACTAGCACATCTATATGAGGTAAGGGAAAATCATCTTTGGGACTAGCCCTATTCAAATCTCTATAATCTACACACATCCTTACCTTTCCATCCTTTTTTAGGACAGGTACAATATTAGCTACCCACTCTGGATATTTAACCACTTTTAAAAATCCTACATCAAGTTGCTTTTTAACTTCTTCTTTGATTTTCAAAAGTACTTCTGGTTTCATTTTCCTCAATTTTTGCTCAACGGGACAACATCCTAGCTTTAAATGTAGTTTATGCACAACAATTTCGGTATCTAACCCAAGCATGTCTTGATAAGACCATGCAAAGACATCTATATATTCTCTCAATAATTCAATCATCTTTTCTTTTAATTTGCTGGGTAGCTTGCTATTGATTCTACCTTTTTTAGGATTTTCTTTCATTCCTAAATTTATTATTTCTATAGGCTCATATGGGGATTCAACAACTTTTTTCGTTTGCTCCCACAATTTTTCAAACTCAAATGTTATTGCTTCATTCTCATCTTGTTCTTAATTGGACTCCATTTGATATATTGGACATTCAAAATTATATTTTGGATTTTCCACATGCATATCATCTAAAGAGTCATTATTCTTGAAGAATATATAAAACAAATAAGAGGAAAGGGAGTTCAGGGGAAAATAAAAAAATAGAAGAATTAGGAGAAAATTTCAGCAAAATGACACTTTATTTATAAAGATGATTTTTATGTTGGAGGCCTTCTACTTAAAGAAAGGCTAAGGGCAATTATGAGCTACATATAAGCTTTAGTAGTAAAATTTTAAGGACATTACTTCAATTGAGAAGGAAATTCAAAGACCCTCCAGTTCCTTAATTCCTGATCTGATTGACAAAGATGCACATGACTTGGTATTGGAATCTCTCCTTTATCATCACTTATCATAGCGAGCTCATTTACTGAAGAGTTCCCTTTTTCCATAAGGCTACTGGAATCTGGCAAGAGCCACCTAGCACTTTTAAATAGATGTGTTAATAGGGGAAATTGGACCTGATCATGCTTTGATCCCTTCACTCTATTTCTAATTTTTGCACTCATTTTGTTGTAACAGGCTACATAATACCTTAGTCCTGCTCTGAAATTATTTCCCGTAGGATTTATGCATTCGATCAACCTCTGCTTGTTCTTTCTTAGACTAGTGCCTAGTTGATACCCCTATGCCAGCATTACTTGGGTAGACATTTGTGATGCATTAGAAAAGCTTGATTTCCTTAATTCTGTTTTAGGGGGTTCATAAATCACATTTACTACTTCAAAAGTCTGAAAGGAACTCTCAATAGCCTCTTCAGTTACTTCAATATACTGAGCTTTGCCTAGTTTGGATATAAGGATTTCCTTTTCCCCATATACTTCGATTAACTGTCCATCAATAATGAACTTGACCTTTTGATGCAGAGATGAAGGAACTGCCCCTGCGCTATGAATCCAAGGCCTTCCTAATAACATACTATAAATGGGGTTTATATCCATTACTTAAAATAGTATTCAGAACACCATAGGGCCTACTTGAATGGGAAGCTCAATTTCCCTAATAACATTTCTCCTAGTATGATCAAATGCCCGAACAACCATTAAACTTGGCCTTATAAAAGAATCATCAAAGGGAAGCTTACTCAGAGTATATTTAGGCATTAAATTCAAGGACGATCCATTGTCCACCAGTACTTTCACTATCGAGTAATTTTTGCATTTTACTGAAATATGTAAAGCCCGAACGTGTCTTATACCTTTTGATGGAATTTCATCATCTGTGAAGGTTATGTAGTTTGCAGACATTACATGTCCCACAATGCTATTGAGGTTTTCCACTGATATATCATGATGAATATATGCTTGGTCCAAAATTTTTAACAATGTAGCTCAATGTGGTTTAGAGGCTATGACCAAAGCTAATAAAGAAATCCGAACGGGAGTGTGATTTAGCTATTCAATCACTTTATATTCGCTCTATTTGACCAATCTGAAAAATTCTTGCACATCCTCTTTGGATACTCCTTTTTTTGATTCTGACGTCTGATCCACTAATTCTCCAGGGGCTATATTACCTTCTTCCTTTTCTTTACCCTTTTAGGACTTTTTTAACTCATCATTTCTCCTCTGATTGACCTCTTCAGAGATGTAACATCTCCCACTTCTCGTCATACCACCTACCCCAGCAATATTCTTTATTGAAATTTGTGATTTTTATGGGTTTTGTGAACCTTCTGCATGGGTTGCAAAACACCCATATATCCAAGGGACTGCTTTAGTATCCCTGTATGGGAAGGGTTGAGGTAGGCTCACTATCATTCTTGCTAAGGGGGTTATTAATGATTCTGCTACTTTCGGTTTCGGTCTAAGGGGATAATGAATAATAATGGGAATGGGTCTTCCCATTTCTTTTTCCTTTTCACTTCCTATGGCCGTTATTTCCTCACTAAGTGATTGAATAGTGATGAACTTTGCATCTATCAATCTCTTAATCTCTTTTGACATGCATGAATCACCTAAGTTAGTGACTATTAGACCCATTTGCTCTAATATTGTTGATAATCAGTTCATGTCGTATGTCTCTTTTATATACTCTAGGCTCAACCTTTCATCCTTTTCATCATTGAGAATGGCATTTATTCTTCCCTCATCATGGTTTGGCAGGGGATTAGTAGTGACATTGGGACTTTGCTCTCCCTGATCAAATTTAAGCCACCCTGCATTTATCAACACTTGCACTTTCTTTTTTAATGCCAAATAATTTTTAGTATGGTGCCCTACTGCCTCAGCGTGGTATTCAGATTTAACATCTTCCTTGTACCATTTAGGGTACGGAGGTATTAATGGCTTGAGTGGCACCAAACTCACAAGATTATTCTATAGTAATTGTGGCAACAGTTCTATATAAGTGAT
>CANXYI012289781.1:0-10096 GCA_948208565.1 Hura crepitans | reverse complement strand
AATTTATTACCTACATATTGGATAACCGATACACTGAGTATACACCTAATGGTGAATTTAACCAAACATGCATTGTACCATAACTCACTATTGCACATACATACAAGTATTTAGTAGCAAATAAGTAAGTACTTATGTTATTACTTGTAGACTTGCTCTAGAATTATTAATCTCTGCTTTCTATGTTATTTCAAGGCACCACTCTATTGCTAGTTACAGTGGCTCCTATTTAGAGTCTATTTAGAAATGCTTACACTTCTTTGTTTACCTTTTTATATCTTATCAACTATTACCCCAGGTTTATATCATTCATTCTATTTCTAATCCCTTTTTTGTACTTAAGGCTTTATGTGTATGCTTTTATCAATTATTGGTTTGAATCCATTATTAGTTAGTTTGGATGTTTTAAATGCTTATTTCCTCATCAATGAATCAGCACGTTATTATCATTCTTACCTTTTTAACACTTAATGTATTTAATGTCTTATTCTAATGATATAATTCATTTAAAGGTCATAAATGATGGTCTCACCCTTTTATAACCTATCCCTCTCTATATGCTCTTATCTCACATGAGTCATTTACATTCCTCAAGGTTATGCCAAAATCATCTAGGTTTGCTGGATATCTTCTTACAACTTGTCTTTCATTCATCTTGCTTTTATTCATAGGTTGTTCTAATTACTATGCTTAAAACCCTAGCCCTTTCATTAATGTTATTTGCTCTGTTTAAGTTCCTCAATTGTTTCAGTTATAACCTTCAAAGCTTGGGATGAAATCCTATCCACTGGATATCGAAAATCATGTTGTGTAGTAGGCCCCATTTTAGGCCTCGGTAGCTGCACCTACCTAGTTCAGGAATCAGACAAATATCAGCCACTATAATAGCCCACATTTTGGACCTCAACATTTGTGCACACCCTTTGTCTAATAGCAGGGATCAATTTAAGGACCTTCCAATATCTATAAAGGGGATAATAGGGATTAGCCCTATGGGACCTCCAAATATCGTAATACATCTCAACATACTCAACACATCGAATGGATAGTAGGGATTAGACCTATGGGACCTCCAAATATCCATAATCATCAAGTGGGTATTAAGAAATAGTCTGTAGACCTCCTAATACTCAGAGCGTGTAGGTTCACATAAAATACTTAGCGGCTACACCTGCCATACATAGGCTAAAATCTATTCAAACCCAGCCTCTAGCAGCTGCTAATCTCTAGTTGACCGGTGAACCTATCCAGTGTATACTCACCTAGTGCCCTTATCCATATTATTTTATCTTTTTATCCAATGGTCACTAATTTCATTATTTAAATATCCATAATAGGAATATTACCCTGATTTTATTAATCTGCCGATTTATGATTTAGACTATTCACTTAGTGTTATTCTAGTTTCTTTTTCCATGTAATACTAAACCTATTATTGCCTCACTGTCTTTTGCCCTAGAATGTTTTCCTCTTTTGTTCCATGCTACCTTTTTCCATTGCTATAAAATAATAACTTATTTTTCTATGTCTGATATTTTACCATTTTTGCTTTTAGGATCTTGATGGTATTTTATTACTTATAATGCTCAATGTTAATCATAGTATATTATCATGATACTCTTCGTATCATTTATGCCATATGCATAAATTAAAAGCCTTATCAATTCTACTTTCACTTTTAGGCCTAAATTCCATAAAAGCATAATTTATTTATTCAATAAATTTTGTTTATTCATAAATTATGCATTATTTGTGTTTTATCTTGTCATACACTTTTATTCTCTAGCACTTTTGAAAGGACATCTCTCTTTCTAGCATTATTTTGTTTCTATCTTTTATGTCAATCATAACATTAGGTCACATTTAACATGCCATTTGACACGAGTTTACACTTTTGGTCTCGTATCGTAAAATCACTATTCACTTGGTCCGTTTATAGGGAGGTTACTATTCATTTGGTAATTCCCTTTACTATTCCTTTGGTCATTTTCTTTTCTCTTCTTATCCCATACTATTCACCTTAAGGTATTCCATATCACCAAACATTTCTTTTACATTGCCATATCTAATTTTCATTCCTAACACAAATTCTTAGGTACTATACATCAATTAAATTCTTAAACTTACATGTAACATTATATACTATAATTATTATATAATATATCCTTACATGTGCATCTCACACACATTCCTCCTACATAATGACTTATCACATTTTAATCTATAACCATACCCCTATCTTGACATTCCATGTCACTTCCATGTCATACTTCATATTACCATCCTAATATTCCATGTATTTGTACCATGCACCCATGTACATGGCATGACATACATGTCATGCATTCGGTCATAAATGTATCACATACCTCCACATGCCTTTCACATCCAAAACGCAACCACATCATCTTATCTACTCTAATTACCCATCCTAGCATGCATAACACTTTTTAATTACCATACACACATACATTACTATAACTTCCATACACACACACATAACTCCAATCTTGCATTTCTCTAAAGTATAAAGTATGTTTCAGTAAAATTCACTTACAATGGGCTCTTAGTCATGTCGAAGCCATTCCAAAACCATTAATTCCATCTTCCTCCACCATTTTACACCATTTCACAAAATGGCATACTAAGGGTTTGCCTTTGAAAATTCCTACAAAATTCCATAAAATTCCAAACTGAAATCTTTCTTCACCTATATCATCACCATACCAAATACCATAAACGAAAAATAAAAGCCCTACGAAAAATCAACTTACTCACCAAAAGTGCATTATTTATCAAGTATTCATATCTTACTTTCTATGGATCCTTTTCTATTTTTATTTATTAGATTAGCTTTCGAGTGTCATGGAGGTTAAGATCCATATAAGGATTATGGGATTCAGTTATGGGAGGAGCGAGAAAGAAACAAAAAAGGGAGAGGGAGGAGAGAGAAATGGCATTGGCTTTCATAGAGATTTTGTGGGAGAAGATGGCTTTTGGCACATGTGGCACTCCTACAAGTTTAAACCCATTTATATTAGATAGGTGGATAGCCCAAATCGTGCTATGTGTCGATCTAATAGCCCATTTTTACTTGATTTTCTTTCCAAGTTTAGAAATTCAAAATAATTTCTTTAAACCTCTAAAAATCATGATTCTAATGCAAATAATTCTCAATAATGTCCATTAAAGGTCCCATAAAATTTTAAGTCAAAAATCCATCAGGAGCCAGGGTTATTATTTACTCACGTAATTCAAAAATTTTGAATAAATATCAAGCGACCTCAGAATATTAAAATTCCTTCTCCAATAGACTCATTGGATTTTTAAGCTTCAAGGTTAGACATTTTTTGGTCCGTCCGGATACTTCCCGATGCTATCCAGGCATAACCTCAATTGAGGTCACTATTCAATAATTCTCAGCCCGAAATGATTTATTGCTTTTTCTAAAATTTTTAATTCACTTGTTTTCATCATTTTCTAGTCGGTCAAAGTTCAATTGACCAATAAACTTTTTTGGCTACTATATGACATTTAAGTGTCCTAAACATCATTGTATCATGCTAGGGAGTACTTTTCACAAAATGATGATTTTTTAGGCGTTAAAATTCTTCCCCTCTTAAGAAATTTTATCCTCAAAATTTTCTGCAGTCGTACAATTAGTTACTTCAACATTCCATTTTTATATTCCTATCCTTTTCTCTTTCTATTAGGTTTAAACCTTTATATTTGACTAATTATGATCTCTTACAAGTGTACCTTTATTCTCCCTTAAGTAGATTCCATTTTCATGGACCCATATCTTTTCTTTACTTTCGATATGGGTAAAGCTCCCCCAAAATGCCTTTAACACTATTACCTCATGTGCAATCATCTTTCTATTATTGGGTAGTAGTAAGTAGTGTACTTTCACAGCATCCCCTATTTCCACACTCTATTCCTAATTAGAATGCAGAGCATTGATGAAGTGTTCTTATGTACTCGCCTTTATTCCACTACCTGATTGTACTCATCTTTATTTCCTTAATTCTTTTATCTTATACTCCAGGCAATTTCTTCCCTTCTGGACTCTATTGCCCTTTATATTATTTACACTATTGACATCATTTTGTTTTTAGCACTAATCTTTAAAACAATTTTGGCATTACAAGGCAATATCCTTGTTTAACTTTTCCTCTATGTTCTTTCTCATTTAAGCTTCCTTGTAGGGTTCTGAGGTGTTAGACTGTGCATTATTTTTCCTTATTTATCAACATTATCCTTAGTTTGCCTTATTATAATTCACCTAGAATAACTTCCTTCATCATTTAAAATGTAGGCCACATTGCTATTCCCCTGTCTTTTCTTCTAACTAGTTATTTAGCCACACTTTCAGACCTTAAAACACTTAAAGACATCTTTATCCTAGATTCCTCTCATATATCTAATAGTTCTTGTTCTTCACCTTTCTTATATATGCTTTATATTCATTGACTACTTAGTCCACTTCCCCTCTTAGGGTCAAGGTGGTAGGTTGCCTTTCTATGTTCACTAAGAACTATTAACGTACCTTCTATTATTCCATTCCTGCTATATCCTCTTAGGGTTCTTACCTTAACATTTCTAATCCTTCCTACACCTACCCATTTATACAAACACTAACCTCCATTCTCTTTCTACTCATAGTTTTCTTATCACACCCTTTCTATTACCACCACATTGTTTCTCTCTCTTTTCCTTAGCTTTATCAAGTCCCTTTTATACCAGGGCTATTAACATGCCATGCTCATTTTGTATAACACATGTATAGAGTTCTCATTATAAAAAATAAGACATGTATAATGCAATTATGCAAATGTCATGATGCAACTTAAGCTATGTAATGCAATGCCGCAGCCCGGTAATAAATATATCAATGAAAAATAAAAGCCCTCATCCTCAGGGACCTTCAATACTTATTCATATCCTTAATTCTATCCCCACTTTCTTATGATGAGTCCTGTGACTCAACCTTATTAAACATTTGTATTTTGTTTTTATTTTGCTTCTAGCTTTACTAGTTCAATTTTCATACCTAGCTCTTATATTTTCTTACTCCCTAATATTTTTATCCTATGCCAGTGTCTTATAATTTTTTGCACCCTTCAATGGTTGATGACATCTTCTTTAGCTTACATCGAGATAATAGGCAACTAGATCGCCTTATTTTTGGCTTAATCTATCACCAATTATAACTTCTTAAAGACATTCTCCCTCACTATGGTTAACACACCAATCATTCACTCCTTATTGATAGACCCTAGGTCCACCACTACTCCTTCTATCTCCTAAGGTTCCTTCAAACTTTCTTTTTGTTCTCATTATCTTTCTTGCAACATTATTTGCCTCCTATTATATAGTTTAGCTCCTAGAAGAGTATACTAACTCCTCGTCACCTCTTGTCTAGTCCTTATACACAATACTTAGTCAAACTTGACTTTCTCTTTCTTAGCAAAAGTTTCATTCACCTTATAATTATCTTGAGGTCACCATTCAATATGTAGGGTTACTACCCTTTCTCCTTCTAGATAGTTCTACACACTTTTAGCTTGAGTCTCCACACAGTTCCATCCCTATTATCCATTAAGCTTGTTACCCTTCGTTAAAACCTTATAGATCTCCATATGTTTTCATTAACAACAATAACTATCCTAACTCAAAAGGAAGAGGGTTATACAAGGTCATGATACTATTACTTTGACCCACTATTTCCTTCTTCTAAGGAATTCACTTACTCATTTCACCACCAATTTATCAATAATATTCACTTTCTAGCAATGTAGCAACTGTCTGAACAACCCAAAATTCCTAAGCCACTCATGCATTACTACCTAGAACTGCCTAAACCTTCTCTAATACCACTAAATGTAACACCCCTACCTATTTATAAGAAAATCAGCAAAAGATGTTACTTCCTAGAGGTCACCTATCCTTAGATTTCCTAAGCCAGCTTTCATTTAACTCTTATTAAGTTTTATCCTACTCAGTGTGAAAATTTTATCTAATGGAATCAATTATCTATAGTATACCTCCTAGGTATGTTACATTTATATACCTGATCTTACGACCAAATATCGGTCCAAGATATTATTTGTAGCATTAAACTCTTTTTATCTAGATATAGGCCAACATGTTTACTGTATAAGAATAATATTACCCAACAACCCACGATAACATGCATGAGTGCCTCTATCTACTAACACATCAATTTAAAAAGACATCATCATACCTAAATAGTCTTCAGCTACACTGCTAGTCACCCTTATAATGGCAATCGATTCTATTACTTGTATATCAAACAACTGATATGTTGAGTATACACTCAGTGGCGAATTTAACCAAACACACATTGTACCATAACTCACTATTACATACACATACAAGCATTTAGTAGTAGATCAGTAAATACTTATGTTATTACTTATGGACTTGCCCTAGCATTATTAATCTTTGCTTCCTATGTTATTTTAAGGCACCACTCTATTGTTAGTTACAATGGCACCCGTTAAGAGTTTATTTTAGAAATGCTTACACTTTTTTATTTACCTTCATATATCTTATCAACTATTACCCTAGGTTCATATCATTCATTTTATTTCTAGTCCTATTTTTTACTTGATGCTTTATGTGTATGCTTTTATCCACTATTGGTTTGCAATCCATTATTAGTGATTTAAATACTTATTTCCTCATCATTGAGTTACCACGTCGTTATTATTCTTACCTTTTTGACACTTAATGTATTTAATGTATTATTTCAATGATATAATTTATTCAAGGGTCACAAATAATAGTCCCACCCTTTTATAACCTATCCCTCTTTATATGCTTCTACCATATCTTATCACACATGAGTCATTTAAAATCTTCAGGGTAATCCCAAAATCATCTACATTTGCTAGATATCTTCTTGCAACTTATCTTTCATTCATATTGCTTTTATTCATAGGTTGTTCTAATTACTATGCTTAGAACCCTAGTCCCTTTATTAATGTTATTAACTCTCTTTAATTCCTAAGTTATTTTAGTTATAAACTTTAAAGATTGGGAGAAACTCCCATCCACTGGATATCGAGAATCATGTTGTATAATAGCCCCCATTTTTGGCCTCAATAGTTATACCTACCTAGTCTAAGAACAAGACAAATATTAGTAAATACAGTGGCCCACATTTTGGACCTTAGCATCTGTACACACCCTCTATCCAATAGTAGGGATCAGTTCCTCAAAACCTCCCAATATCGGAGTGGTAAATAGTAGGGATCAATCTGAGGACCTCTCAATATCTATAAAGGGGATAGTAAGGATCAGCTCGGTGGGACCTTCTAATATCCTAATACATCTCAACATACTCAACACATTAGGTGGATAGCAAGGATCAGCCCTATGGGACCTCCTAATAACCATAATCATTAAGTGGGTAGTAGGAAATAGTTTGTTGACCTCCCATTACTCGGAGCATATAGGCTCACATAAAATACTTAGTGACTACACTTGCCATACATAGGCTAAAATCTATTCAGACCTAACCTCTAGTAGCTGCTAAACCTTAGTTGACTGGTCAACCTATCCAGTGTATACTCAACCAGTAGCCAATATCCATATTATTTTATCTTTCTATCCAATGCTCACTAATTTCATTATTTAAATATCCATAATAGGAATATTACCTTGATTTTATTAATCTACTGATTTATGATTTAGACTATTCACTTATTGTTATTCCAATTTCTTTTTCCATGTAATACTTTGCGTATTCTTGCCTCACTGTCTTTTGCCTTAGAATGTTTTCTCCTTTTGTTCCATGGTATCTTTTTTGCCTTAGAATGTTTTCTCCTTTTGTTCCATGCTATCTTTTTCCATTGCTATAAGATAATAACTTATTTTTCTATGTTCAATATTTTACCCTTTTTGCTCTCAATATCTAGATGGTACTTTATTACTTATAATGCTCAATGTTAATCACATCGTATTATTGTGATACTCTTCATAACATTTATGCCATATGCGTATATTAAATGCCTTATCAATTTTACTTTCACTTTTAGGCCTAAATTCCACAAAAGCATCATTTATTTATTCAATCAATTTTCCTATTCAAAAATTATGCATTATTACTATTTTATCTTGTCATATGTTTTTATTCTCTAGCATTTTTGAAAAGGCATCTCTATTTCCAACATTATTTTGTTTTTATGTTTTATGTCAATCATAACATTAAGTTACATTAAACATGCCATCGCACACAAGTTTACACTTTTGTTCTCTTGTCGTATAATCACTATTCATTTAGTCGATTTACGGGTAGGTTACTATTCATTTGGTAATTCTCTTTATTATTCCTTTGGTCATTTTCTCTTCTCCTCTTATCCCATACCATTTCACCTTAAGGTATTCCATGTCACCAAACATTTCTTCTACATTGTCATACCTAATTATCATTCCTAACACAAATTCTTAGGTACTATACATCAATTAAATTCTTAAACTTACACTTAACACTATATACTATAATTATTATATACTATACCCTTACCTGTCCATGTAACACACATTCCTCCAACATTATGACTTATCACATTTTAATCCATAACAATACCCCTATCTTCACATTCCATGTCACTTCTATGTCATACTTTATATTACAATCCTAATATTCCATGCATTCATACCATGTAACCATGTACATAGTATGACAAACATGTCATGCATTTGGTTATACATGTATCACATACCTCTACATGCCCTTCACATCCAAAACACATCCACATCATCTTATCTACTCTAATTACCCATCCTAGCAAGCATAACACTTCCAAATTAACATACATAAATACATTACTACAACTTCAATACGCACACATGACTCAAATCTTACATTTCACTAAAGTGCAACACATGTTTTAGCTAAATTCACTTACAGTGGGCTCTTAGTCATGTTGAAGCCATTCCAAAACCATTAATTCCATCTTTCTCCACCATTTTACACCATTTCACAAAATGGTATAATAAGGGTTTGCCTTCGAAAATTCCTACAAAATTTCACAAAACCACAAACTAAAATCTTTCTTCACCCATAACATCACCATACCAAATGCCATAGATGAAAAATAAAAACCCTAAGAACAATCAACTTACTCACCCAAAGAGCACTATTCATCAAGTGTTCATATCTCACTTTCTAGGCATCTTTTTCCATTTTTATCAATTGGATTAGCTTTTAAGTGTCATAGAGGCTAAGATTTATATATGGATTATGGGATTTGATTATGGGAGGAGAGAAAAACAAGCAAAAAAATAAGAAAGGGTGGAGAGAGAAATAACATCAGCTTTTATGGAGATTTTGAGGGAGAAGATGGCTTTTGGCACATGTGGCACTCCTATATGTGCAAGCCTATTTATATTAGATAGGTGGATAGCCCAGATCGCATCATACATCAATCCAATGGCCTGTTTTAACATGATTTTCTTTTAAACTTCAAAAATTCAAAATTATTTCTTTGGACCTCCAAAAATCATGATTTTAATGCCAATAATTCTCAATAATGTCTATTAAGGGTCCCACAAAATTTTAAGTCAAAATTCCTTTGGGAACTAGGGTTACTATTCACTCGCATAATTCAAAAATTCTGAATAAATATCAAATGACCTATAAATATTAAAATTCCTTCTCTAATAGACTTGTTAGAAAATTTGAGCTTCAGGGTATGATATTTTCAGGTCTGTCGAGGCACTTCCTAGAGTTATCTCAGCACAACCTCAACTGAGGTCACTATTCACTAATTCTCAGCCTAAAATGATTTATTAGTTCTGCTAAAATTTTTAATTTTGTTTTCATCATTTTCTTATTGGTCAAAGTTTGGTTGATCAATACCCCATTTACGCTACTATATGACCCTTTAATGTCCTGAACATCACTATATCAAGCTTGAGAGTACTTTTTACAAAATGATGATTTTTCAAGCGTTACACAAAGGAAGACAGTAAAGTGACATTCAAGACACTGATTAATAGTTCTGTAAGTGTATTCAGTAAAATATGTGAACACATTTCTTGTTTGTGCATTTTTACCTTAGAA
>CANXYI012289772.1:0-10748 GCA_948208565.1 Hura crepitans | reverse complement strand
AGAGAGAAAATAAAGTAATAGATATGTGTCTAAATTCCTTGAATGACATGGTGTCACGTAAGTGTAAGATTAACACATTAATAATCCTTGCACGTAATATAATTGTTTATAATGTGATTTGTAATTGGATGCATCACTAAGCTGCAAAAGTTAACCCATCATTTTTGTTTGGCAATGCGTAGGTTCTTATTGTGATACAATCCTGGGATTTACAACTGAAAGAAGGAAATGGAGTTTAGAGAGAAGCTATTTATGTTAGATATATTTTATTCCTATATGATATTTATAAAATTGTACATGGGTACTCATATGTATTAGATAAGAGCAATGGGCCCGAGTTTTATGAATTAATGTTGTATTTAATACTTTAAGTATGGTTTTTATAAATATAAGGGATGTATGCATTTATATGTTTTTGAGTACGATGTATGATTCTGATGTATATAAGTTATACATGTTGTAAGTTGAGATACATGTGTAGTATCAATTGTATTAGCTTTTAGGAATGGCATATCTAGCTTACCAGAAGCTTGAAATCTTAGACTAGCTAAGACTATAGGTCTAAGCATATTCCAATCATTATTAGGCAGATTATTATTCAAAGTAAGCACGAGATTGAGAAATTGAGAAGACATAGTCAAAATTGCTCTAAGAAATGACAAAGGATGATAAAATTAAGTTGAGATGCATTACAAAAGGTTGGACTAAGGTTTATATACTACCTTGTGAAAATATGATCAAAATTGGAGTAGGAAAAGAAAATCCCAATATCCCAATTAGAGTTAGAATTGTATGTAATAGTCATGTAACTATTCCCTATCCATCAAAATAATTATACAACTCTACCTAACACCGACCTAAATGTATAAACCATCACACAATGGGTATGTTACACATAATAGGAAGATGCATGGCCTATGGACAATTAAAAATGAAGGATTGTGAAGGAAAAGGCCTTTTGTAATGCCCATAATTTCTCGTGTTATAAATAGTACTTCCCGAATAGTGAATAGTATTTCCTAAGACCTAGATCATGCTAATTTTAATGAATAGAAGTATTAATTATAACATAATTATGGTTGAAATTTGGAATAAAATTGAAGCTATTTAAGGGGTTAAAAATGCAAGTAAACTTTTTCCTGCGGTGCCCTATGAATAGTAACTAAGTTGAAGCTAAATCATAAAATATTATAAAAGTGCTCAAAAAATTTTGAAAATTGTAAGATCTAATGCTTAAAAATTCTAACTAAGCTATAGTATTATCTATAGAATTTTTTGACATCCAGAAGTGATTTAATAAAATTAATTAAAGATTAAATTAATTGTTTTAAATAGTTTCGTTTGGAATTAAATTATAGCTTTCTCGAGATATCTAAATCACCTACTTTCCTAATTATTGGAACCAAAAAAGAATTAAAATGAACTCTTAAAATAATAAAATGAATTTTTTTAAGAGAATTAGGGCTAGAATTTTTAATAGCTTTTAGATATGCCACTTGTCACCAATCTTGTCATTCCCCAACACTTATATTAAGGGAATTTTAGCTCAAATGGAACACTATTCCTCTTTCTTTTTCCCTCTCATCTGATGCCATCTCCACCTTCTCTCTATCTTTATTTTTCTTCTTCAATCAATGTATTCCACCTTAATTTGACCATAATTCCATGCCAAATTAGCCTCTACCTTTATTACATACATATTCTACAATCAATTTAGCCTAAGTAAGGCTAAAAAGTAAGAAAGTGCATTTAAGTGAATAGTGCGACCTTTGCTTGTAAGTGTACAATTTCTCAATTTTATATTTTTCTAAGGTAAGATTTAATACATATGAGATGTATCTATGATTGAATTCAAGTTTACATAGCTAGGGATTTTATTTTGAATTTTTCTATATTAATGTTAAGTATATTTATAGAGAATGAAGGAAAAGTGTGTGAGAAGGGCAAGGATAGGGCTTAAGTTATGTAATTTGAGCATTTGAGCATTTGTTGTATGTAAATTTAATAATCTATATATTGGTTCTGTTAAATGCTTAAATTCAAGCGTGTGTTTCATGTGTTTATGGTATGTGTATGTGTTAATAAGCTTAATTCAAGGCCTAATTATGATATTAATGATGCTAATTTAATGTTTATAAGAGGTTGAATGGATAACATAATTAAAAATGAATTGTTTTGATGGTGATGCTTTGTGGTTGAAATGCATGCTTTATGTGTGCATGGGTGTATGCTTAAGGTTTAGCTTATTTAGTATATGTATGACTTAATTTGTACATTTTTACCATAAATGAATGATGAAACTAAGAAGAATTAAATGTTGGAGGATGAAAGGCCTTATGGCTGAAACTCATGCATGCTAGGTTAGGGTGGTGTTGACATGATTTATGATGGAATTAACTTATTTAAGCTAATATAATAATGTTGAATGTTAGAAATGAATATAAGTGTCATGTATAGGTTGCTAAAGTGTATGGCCAAATGATTGATGTAAGAAATAAAGCATGAATAATGATTTGAGAATAAAAAAATGTGATGTTTAATCATGAAATCACCAATAAATAGATTAACCATGCAAAATGGGGCCAAAATAACCCTTACTATATATGGCCAAATGCTATATTGGATATGAAAATGAGTGAGTTTGAATACATAGTTGTATGAGAATACGCATGTAATGAAATGTTATATGTGTGTACACACACACACACACGCACACACCTATACACAAACACACACACATAAAGAATTATATGAATATATGACCTTGAAATGAAGTAAAATTATGAAATAATATTATTTAGACACTAATGAAAGGAAATGAACATGAACTCCTAAGGCAAAAATCACTAAACTCTCACATAAAAATGAACTAATAAAATAGAGTTAAGGCCTATATTAGTTAGATAGCCAACTAGATAAGTTGACTAGTCAACTAAGGACTTAGCAGCTATTAGGACATTAAAGTGTTCCATTTTATGATAGGTGTGGCTATCGAGGTTCTAGATGAGAATTGTCATACTTTTTATATTAAAAGATTCTATATTGATATGTTATATGAGTGTAACCACCATAATGATCCATAAAGGCCACTGCATATATGTTATGTTATATTTTTATTATGTTATAATGGGTGCAGTTGTAAAGGTCCAAAATGAGTATCCCTATACAATTTTTAAGATTGGTGTGATAGTCAAGGTTCTAGATGAGAACCTATGCACATGGATCATGCTATGTTATATGGGTGCAGCCATTGAGGTTTAAAATGAGGGCCCCCATATATTTTTGGGCCCTGCTATCTAGTTTTAAGGACATGGTTTCTCTAGTATAGGCCAAACTAAAAAACACTAGACTTAAACTAGGATAAGTATATAAATAAATATAGTTAATAGATTATTTAAATCAAAGATATAAATTGATAATATTTAATAATGCATGCTAAGTAATAAAACATGAATGGCTAAGCTTAATTTAAACATGTTGATGGAAATTTCTTTTTATTAATCATTGCACTTGTTTGGCGAGTTTGTTTATAATGTTATGATTACATGTCTCTACAATATATATTTTATTGAATTCACCACTGAGCGTAGGCTTAGCATATTAGTTTTCTGATGGGTAGGTTGTAAATAATATGTGTTGCTCGGCCTCACATAAGTAGTGTAGTAGCTCAACCATATAACTCAAGGTATCTATATGTGTCTTTTTAATATTTTGATGCAATATAATATGTGGAAAGGCAGCCATATATAAGTTGGGATGGGTTTAACTTATAAACTATAAACATGAATTGTATAAGAAACCATGATGTATTCTCCAATCATGATTGTATATGTGCATGAATTTTATGCTTACATGAAGTGAGTCCCTAATGTATATGTGTGCTATTGAAATATGTGAATTGCATATGATGAGTGGGCAATAATGCCTTTTGATAGGTGTAAAGCTAATGAGTTTATAATGGAATAGAAGGATCCTATGATGATTGAAAAAGGTTAGAAATATTATAGAAGTGTATTTTTTTGCAAGTAAAATTTTTTGGTTTTAACTTCGAATAGCTATTATGCTACCAAATTTTCATTAAAATGAATACTACCATAAATTGATAAAAAAAGAAACAACAAGACAATTAAAGTAAGAAATGATCTCAAGAAGAAGTTAGGCAGATAAGGTTGTAACTTGCCATCTCTTGGTTAATCAGGTAATGGAATGGTTAAGGGGTGTTACATTAGATGGTATCAAAATGGGTTTAGGAATTCCTAGGCATATAGAGTCACATGACTACCATAAGATTCAGATCTTACATCATATATGGCTACACTGCTCGAGGCTGATGACTTTTGTTATTGTAGTAATTCAAAAAAAGTGAACAAGTCCCACCAAGAGATGAAGAAGAGGTAGAAAGTTATGCACCGACAATAGTTCATGAGCTTACTAGTTTAAAGGCCATAGTGCCCAGCGATGCTACATAAACATAGCTAGTGCTACTATAGCAAATGGTATATTTGCTTAGACAAGCCATGGTTATTGCTACTCCACCTTTACCACAGGCACCAATATAACCCCCACTATATCAAGCATTGCAAAAAACAAACCTAGAAAGAGTAAAGAATATAGGGGCACTAAACTTCTCTAAAGTATAGACTAATGATTTCGATATAATAGAGTATTGGCTGGAGAGAACTGCCAAAATCCTATAGCAATTAAAATGTATTGTAAAAGAGAACCTGACTTGTGCCACCTCTCTATTACAAGAGGTAGCATTTCACTAGTGGGAGACAGTGATAAAATGTAAAGTGACTAAAGACCTGACTTAGGATCTCTTTTTGCATGAATTTAGAAAGAGATGCATTTCATATGTGACACTCCACTCGACTTGGTAGTTAGATTCGAATGAGAGATGGTACATTGTGACACCTCTTATCCAAACCATTGCTAGCCCAAAAAAGAGATGACATGTTAACCTATTTTACTATCATTGATATGTTTTTCTATCATGAGCTTGCATCATAAGCATTGGGGGCCCATGAGTAGCATTAAGAGTAATATCATGCATTTATGTATTCATATTGTTTTTTTTATCTAAAGAAATTCCTATAGCATAATGCTATCTAGTGACTTATCCTAAAAAAAACCTGTGAAAATAACACTTTTATAAAATTTTAATACTCAAACTCAATATCAGGGATCCTTTTAACCCTCTAACATAATCAATCAGCACAAATGATTATTGGCTATCTCTCAATTACAATAAGTATTACAATCTCATTGTCATTCTATAATAAACATACATAATATGATAATAATGTCATACTAATATTCTCTATTAATTTAAATGAACACACTACTAAGGTAAGCTACATATACAAACTAGTGTACTAGGCCCACTCCTTATAGCTATATGTATAAGTGCCACCAACTAATAATACATCAGACAAAAAGGAAAACATATTACACCAAGCTGAGCCTGTCCGACTGCACTCTGCTACTACTCTAAGGCTGATGTTGAAGCTATCTATAACCTATGCATTGAGAAAAGATGATGCACTAATCAATATGTTAGTGGTGTATTCAATAAAACATGTGCACATTAGTCATGCATTTATGATAATTTATGCATTTAAGCTTTCATTTATGTTTTTATCTTTTAGCTTTACTATTACCTATGTCATCTCTAATTACTCTATTCTAGTTATTATTTTTTAATTAATTATGGGTGTTGAGTTTAATTCTTTCTTATATGTCTGCTTAACATTATTAGCCTACACGTTTTTTTTTGTCATACTAAATTATGACATTTATGTGCAACTATTGCCTATGTTATTGACTAAATTTGTAAATTTATGTCATGTTATGGTATTCACATTATAGTTCATATTTGGGAGACAAGTATCCAAATATTGGATATCAAGACCAATTTGTGCAGTGGTCCACATCTAGGACCTTCATGTTATTGCACCAACCGGTAACTAGATATCAACATGTGGAGCTCCAATATTAAATAAACATTGACATAAGCATCTCAATCCTAACCATGAAGGTCTCTTGACCACATAGGTTTCCTAACCACATAGGTCTTAAGTCCTAACCACATAGTTCTCAATACCATCATGGGAAATGTGCAAGATGTCCCTTAGTTGACTGATAAACCTATCTAGTCAATTGTCTAGCTTATATAGGCCATTCCCTATTTTGTTGTCATTAGTTGATGTTTATTTTACTTATAATCACACTTTTGTTCACTTCATGGCATTTTATAAACATTGCACCACACATGTTCATTTACGAGTTACATAATGCACATTTGTCACTTTTATTCATCATTGTCATGCTACTCGCATAAGTTAGTATTACAAGTCCATTTCATGTCTTGTTATCTCTAACTACCCTTGCACTTTATCATACTCATTTAATAGTTACATACTAATTATAATTACCACTTTATGTCACACTTTATTTTCAATACATGTATATAGCTATGTGAAAGCATAGCTTATACATTCTCATGTACATATACATTATTTGCATATTGCCTCCGTTATTTCATGTTGTCTTTAATATAAATCCTAATACAACTTATGCTTATTCAATTTAGGCTATTATAGTCCAGTGTACACCAATTATACAACAATTTGAGAAATTACCATTATGTCTTAAAATTTTTCATATTAGGTTCCCATTTTCAATTTTTTTGTAATTTGTTCATTTTCATTCAATTTCATTCGATTTCCATTCTGTTAGTTCCATTATCAATCTCTAAACCCTAAAATACCCTAGTGACAAATTTAGGGTTACACTAACCTTTAAATTTAACAAAACCCAAAAATTCACCTATTATGGAAAATCATATATTTTAAGAAAATAGGCATAGGTTTTATTGGATACATTTACTAAGATGCTTTATATTGCCTTAAGATTAATTCTTTCGCCTTTCCTTGTCACGATTCTTTTGTCTTGATCTGTTCTCTAAATTCCATAATATGTCAAAAATTATAAAAATTCACAAGAAAATATATATGTGTCTAATTTCAAAAGCAAAAAGCATATCTATGACTTAGAGTGTATCTTGTTACGTAGAAAAATGCTAGGTATTCAAAACAGGCCTCGGTTTAGCTAAGTGGTTCAAAAACCTAAACCATTAAAGCTCTAATTTCTCTTATAAACCACTTTTTCTTGCAAATTTAAGGCTAAAATCAAGTTCTATACATCATAAAGATTAATTTCAATATAATAGATGAAGGATTTTGGTGTGCTCCGGGTAAGAAATGAATAAAAGAAGGGAGGAGAGAGAAAGAGAGAGGTAACTTTAGCTTTTGAAGGATTTGGGCAAGAAGATGAGTGCATGTAGCCAATATACTCATGCATATACCATAGCACATTTATATCATATAAGTTGAAGGCCATAGTCATGCCACATGGTAATCAGATAGCCCCGATTAATTCTACTTACATTTTAAACTTCAAAAATGTAAAATTAATTTTAGATGTCTCTAAAAATCATTCTTTAAATGTAAAAAATTAATGATGCACTCAATTAAGAGACCTTTAAAATCTTTAAACCTCTATAGGGAACTAGGTTAACTAATCTCTTACATAATTAAGAAATTCTGATAAAATCTCAAATAACCTCAAAAAATTCCAATTCCTTCACTAGTAGATTATTTAGAATTTTTGACCTTCAGGGTTTGTCTTTTTGGGTCTATCTGAGAACATCCCGAGTAATTCCTAGCATGATGTGAACTAAAGTCACTATTCACTATAAACTAGCATAAAATAATTTATTGGTTCTACTAAAAGTTTTAATTATTCCATTTTCATCATCATTTTGCCCATCAAAGTTTTATGACTAGTGCTCCCCTTTGGCTTCCTTAGTGTGACTTAATTACTCAGGAACCATTATTGATGCCTCGAAAACTACTATTCATGAAATCAAAATTTTCAAGTGTTACAATCTTTCCTTACTCAAGAAATTTCATCCTCAAAACTTACTTGGTTCAAATTGCTAAGGATACTGCTCCTTCATCTGCTATTCGCTTTCCCACATTGCTTCTTATGACCCATAATGTTTCTATAGCCCCTTTACTAATGGTACTATTTTATTGCATAATTACTTTACTTCTTGGGTTAGAACCTGTATTGGTTCTTCCTGATATGTTAAATATAGTTGCAACTATATTTCTTCTATGGAAAGCACATGTGAAGAATTGGACCTTACTTTCTCAGAATTAGCAAATGAAATACATGATTGATTTATTGTAACTTGAGAGGTAATGCCAACCTATAGGCTACTGGTCTAACCCATTTTATTACCTTGTATGGTCCAATAAATCTCGAGCTTAACTTACCTTTCTTCCCAAATCGGAGTATTTTCTTCCATGGCGACAATTTTAGAAAGACTTTATCTCTAACTTCATATTCAAAAGGCTTTCATTTTATATCATCATAAGATTTTTTCCTATCTATTACTGCTTTTAGTTGGTCTCTAATAATCTTAACTTTTTCTTTTGCATCCCTAATTAGTTCAGTATTGTTAGTTTTGTTTCTCCTAATTCTATCTAGCATAATGGGGTTCTGTATTTTCTCCTATATAGTGCTTCATAAGGTGCCATTCTTAAACTCACCTAATGGCTATTGTTATATGCAAACTCTTCTAGTGATAGGTACTTATCCTAATTGCCTTTGAACTTAATCGCACCACTTCTCAACTTGTCCTCTAAAATATGGATCACCCATTCTAATTAACCATCTGTCTATGGGTGGAATGCTATACAAAAGGTGAGTTGAGTACCTAAGGCTATATATAGCTTCTTCCAAGATTTGGATGTGAACCTCTAGTCCTAATTTGTTATGATGGATGTCAAAACCCTATGCAGTCTAACAATTTCATCTATATATAGATGTGACATTTTCTCTAAGGAATAATCCATTCTTACTAGTTTGAAATTTGTTGTCATATTCAACTTGTCCACGATTGCCCATACTGCATCACATTTGTTTCATGTCATGGCTAATCCTATAATGAAATCCATGGTGACTCATTCCCATTTCCATTCTGGTATTGCTATAGGGTGAAGTAATCTTCTAAAGTTGGTAAATCGTAGTTTCATGAATAGTACCTTTATGGCATGACTATTGTCTCTCGGGATGCTATGTAATGAATTAAAAATCCCGACCCTTGTGAATAGTACTTCGCGAGATGAATAGTACTTCCTAAAAACCTGAGTCAGACTAAGTGTACCAATAAGGATTATTAATTATGAGAGAATTTTGGGCAAAGTTTTAAGCTAATCCAAAGTTATTTGGATGGTTAAAAACTCTAAAGAACATTTTATGATAGCATCTTATGAATACTGCCAAAAGCGAAGTTGAATCGTAAAATAATTCAAAAGTTGCTCAAAATAATCTAAAAATGTTACAAACGATACTTAAATATTCCAAATAGTTCATTGGCTTTGCAATTATAATTTTCTAATATTGTGAAGTATTTTTACTTAATTTTTGGGAAAGAAAATATAGTAATTTTTTAGGTTTCCTTTGTTTTTCAGGCTAGAGGTTTTAAGGGAATTTAGAGGAGGAATTTATCCAATTTTGGGAACAAAAATGATGGAATTTTGGTGTTTTAAGAAGGGATACAAATTTTAAGAATTTTAGGGAAAATAATTTTTAAAAATTATAAATATCCAATTCCGTCCATTTTCACCCCATTTCCCTCTCTCTTTCCCTCCTAAAGTTGACACCTATTCTACTCTCCCTCTTCTCTTTTTATTTCTTCCTAAACCCATACCCATTATTAAAATCTTTTTTTTGAAGGGTAAAACATCCCAAAAGGAATCCGTGGACACCAAGAAACAAGGTTTTGGCAGAGTAACTCAGGTGGAATAGCGATTCCCCTCCCGAGGTAAATAGTGCATATCCAATAATTGGGCAATTTTCTTTCACTTTTAATATTTTTCCTAGGTTCCTTGGGTGCCTAAAAGAGTATATACAGGCTTGTTTTGATTTTTGGAGTTTTTAAAAATTTTATATGATTTTTCTAAAAATTGTACCTATTTGAATTCGTAGGCAAAAACTCGAATGGAGCTTCTCGAGGGAAGGAAAAGGCTTAAGAGAGTATCAAGCATCCCAGATGACCTATCTCGATTTGTGTGATCACATTAATTTAAATGAAATACATGAAAATCTATTATAGCCTTTTATGGCATAAATTGGCATTTAATGTAATAATGAGTAATAAATGCATTTTGGGCATGAATGACATTAGTGGATGATGAATGCATGTTAATGCATGTAATGTGCTAGCTTAGACCTTGTTATGCATGCATGATGCATATTTATGGTGAAATCAAGAAATGAATGCATTATGTAAAATTGTGCATTTAGAATGTTGTATGTGGTTAATGTGCACATGTGCGTATTGTCACGCCCGTAAGTTCATGTTTCATAAATAGTACCTCTTTGTCATGAACAGTGTTTTTAGCAGGTTGGGGCACCTTTATGAGGCTAGAAAGGGGTGTATTTGTCATAAAACTTTGACGGGCCAAAAAATGGACAAAATGAAAGAATTTAAAAATTTAGCAGAACTAATAAATCATTTCAGGTAAAGAAATAGTGAATAAGGAGATAAAATAAATTTGTGCTGAGACAGCCTCGGGATATACCCGGACGGACTTGAAAATACCATGCCCTAAACCTCAAATTCCAATTAACATGATGGAGAAGGAATTTTAATTTTTTTGAGGTTGTTTGGTATT
>CANXYI012289695.1:0-10166 GCA_948208565.1 Hura crepitans | reverse complement strand
AGAATTATTAGAGCCACCAAAATCAAAAGTAAAAAAAAAAAACTCACCTATTTTAAGAATGGTCACTACTCACCCCCTTTAAAAAAATCTCACTTTTTAGCCTTTTATTCTCAGTTCTGTCACTTGGAGAGGCTTCAAGTGATTATGAAGGTCAAGAACCATATGAGGATTGATGGGTTTAAGTGTGTGAGGAGAGAAAAATGAAGAAAAAATGGATAGAGGGCTTTATGGTGATGGCATCAGCCAAAGGGAGAAGGAGGAAAAAGATGGAGTGTTTGGCATATGTGACACTCCAATATGTCCCAAGGACTTTTATATTAAGAGGGTGGATGGCTCAGATTATGCCATATGTCAATTTGATAGCCCATTTTAACCCAAGTTTCTTTTAAACTTGAAGAACTCAAAATAATCTTTTTAGACATCCAAAAATAATCATTTTAGTGCTAAAAATCCTCAATAATGCTAATTAAAGGCCCCATAAAATTTCAAGCGAAAAATCCCTTAGCAACTAAGGTTACTATTCACTTACGAAATCTAAAATTTCCAAATAAATATCAAATGACTTCAGAATATTAAAATACCTTCACTAATAGACTTATTGGAATTTTTAAAATGTAAGGTATAGTATTTTTAGGTCCATCTAGGCACATCCCAAAGCTATCTCGGCAAAAACTCATTTTTTGTCATTATTCACTAGTCCTTGGCATAAAATGAATTATTAGTTCTACTAAAAAATTTAATTAATTGATTTTAACCATTGTTTAGCCATCAAAGTGTTATGACTAGTACTCCCTTTTTTGACTATCATAGTGGGCCCTCGCTCCCTAGGAGTCACTATTCATTCCTCAGGGTTACTGTTCATGAAATAATGTTTTATGGGCATTACACCTTCTCTTAATATGAGTCAAACTAGAGTTCTTTTAGTATTGGGTTATTAAGCATACTCAAGCGCATGGTACATTAGATATGTGTAAATCATATTAATGGGTCTATCTTGGCATGATTATTAGTTTGTTGAGTATACTCAAGGCTAATAACTATGAGGTAAGAATGGGGAAATATGTATATGATATATATGTATTAAGTGTTGGTGACCCAATGATCAGTAATTGCATATAATGCAATTAGCATATGATGCCTACCATTTAATTAATGGTTGGGCTTGTTGAGAATACTCAAGGCTTTAACCTTAACTAAAATAGATATTAACCCATTAGGAGAGCTTTTAATAGGCTTTCTCAAATTAATTAGTGAGGGCTATTGGTTTGTAATAAAATAGTGGGAGTAATGTGCAATTTTAAAGACCTTGAAATTATTGCATACATATATATGATCATACTCTAACATGCTTTTATTTTCACATACAGTATCACTAAAATAATGTCTTCCAACTTAAATTTACACTAATATTTACTGAAATGACTTCAAAATCTGAGAATAGTTCTTAGAAGTGAGAAGATAAATATCTGTTAGACATATATGCTCTAACTCTTTTAATTGATAAAAATTCCAACTGGGAGTTCAAAGCTTTTGCAAAAGCATATAAGGATGGAAATGTGATTACCTTTATGTCTCCTTAAACTTTAGAAATAGCATGAGCATGTGATGCTCAGATCATCAAATATCATCCTATCAAATAAATGATATGTGATATTTAAGACAATATTTGATTTAATGATAATAAATGGCACTTCAAGCATTGCAAGTGTTGGGCTTCAATTCCATATTTTTAAGATATATTAGAATTAAAAGTTAATTCTATAATAAAAAAAATGGTAAATTTGATGAAGACGTTTTTCATTTGGAGTAAAAATTAAAGTCTAATTAGTTGAAAGCCCATGGAATCAGAATGAGACTAATCCCAAAAGTAGGAATTGGAAAGCTTGCCTTTTATCTCTAACGAAGAAGAAGCATGTGATGATTCAAATTTAGGCATTAATATTATTGAGATTAATACAAGTAAGGGTGATGCTGACCTACAGGTAGCAAATAGAGTAAGAGTTGTTGTATTAGCTATAGGAACATATCATCTGTATTTGCCTTTTGAATTGGAACTTGATAATTGTTATTTTATTCCTTCCTTAAACAAAAACATTATTTCTTTATCTTGTCTTGCTGAGGAAGATTTTGATATTAACATTAATAAAAGCAAGGGTTGCTTAATTTATAAAGACAATGTTTTATGTTATTCTAGATTTAATACTAATGGAATTTATGTTCTTAGTAAATAAAAGGAACTCTATAATATTAATACCAAGAGACAAAAGGTGGATAACCTGAAACCATTTTTCTTATGGCACTATCATTTAGGCCATATAAATGAGAAATGCATGTCTAAGTTATACAAGTCTAGTGACTTAGGTTCATTTGATTATGAATCATATTGAAACATATAAGTCCTATTTATTAAGCAAAATGACAAAGACACCTTTTAATGGAAAAGGTGAACGTGCTAATGGGATTTTAAACCTTATACATATAGATGTATGTGGACCTATGACCACACAGGTAAAAAGTGGGTTTCTCTACTTCATTACCTTTATTAATGGTTACTTTAGATATAGGTATATGTACTTTATGAAGTACAAATTTGAAAACATTAAAAAGTTCAAAAAATTCAAAAATGAAGTTGAGAAGTAGCCTGATAGAAGTATTAAAATGCTCCAATTAAATTGAGGTGGAGAATACTTATGTCATAAATATCAGAGTTATCTAAGAGATAATAGTATATTATCTGAATAGACTCCTCCACATACACCATAACACAATGATGTATCTTAAAGGAGAAATTGAAACTTATTAGACATGGTTTGATTTATGATAAGCTTTGTAAAGTTGCTTAGATCATTTTAGGGTTATGCACTAGAAACTATTTCTTATCTTTTAAACAAACTTTCACAAAAGTTAATTGATGTTACACCATATGAGATATCATATAATAAGACACTCGTGCTTTCACATATCAAGGTATAGGGATGCCTTAAATATGAGAAGAGAATAATGTTAGATAAGCTTGAAGCTATGTTTGATAGATGCTTATTTATGGGGTATCTAAAGGAAACTTTGCAATAGTACTTCTATCATTTTTTGGGATAAAAGGTGTTTATTTCAAAGTATGCAATCTTTCTAGAGAAAGAGTTTCTCATGAAAGACAATAGGAGCAAAGTTGAACTTAATGAAGTTAAGGATCTATTAATTAAAGTAAATCAACTAACTGATCTCGATTTTATTACTCATAGTGATGATATAATAGAAGAACCTATGGTAACACGGGTTCTAAAATGATCTACTAGGGTGAAGACTATTCCAAGAGATATGGATTTCTCATGGACTAAGATAAGGAAGTAACCATAATAGAGGACCATGAGCCTACTAGTTATAATTATGTTTTGAATAGTTTAGAATTAGACTCATGGCTTAAGGCCATAAAATTCAAAATGGATTCTATGTACGATAACCAAGTATAGACCTTGATTGATCCACTTAATGGGATAAAACTTATTTGGTGCAAATGGGTCTTTAAGAAGAAGACTGAGATGGAAGGTGATATGAATACCTATAAAGCTTGATTAAGAGCAAAAGGCTATCATCAAAGATAAGGGATTTGATGAAACCTTTTCTCTAGTTGCAATGCTTAAATCCATTTGGATTCTGCTTACCATAGTTGTTTATTAAGATTATGAGATTTGGCAAATGGATGTAAAGATAGCTTTCCTTAATAGAAATTTAAGGTTTTACATCCATAGATGTCAATCAAGTCTCTAAGATCCATTTACGAATTGAAGTAAGCTTTTAAGGGCTAGAACATCTATTTTAATGAGAAAATCAAAGAGTTTGGTTTTTCACAAAATATAGATGTTTACAAGAAGGCAAGTGGGAGTGCAATCATTTTTTCTTGAGTTATATACAGATGACAGATTACTAATAGGTAATATTTTTCTATCCTCCAGTCAATCAAGATTTAGTTGAGTAAATAGTTCTCCATAAAAGACCTTAGAGAAGTAACCTATATCTTAAGGATTAAGATCTATAGAGCTAGATCCAAAAGGTTGCTTGGTCTTCTATAGTCTATGTATATAGTTAAAATGATATGTTTTGTATGAGACCTAATGTAGCATTTGCTTAGAGTGTCATGAGCAAATTTTAATCCAATTATGGAAAGGAAAGAATATCCTTAAGTACTTGATAAGGATTAGGGAATTATTCTTGGTTTATAGAGAGAAAGATCTACAAGATAGTGGGCATACAGATCCTAGCTTTTAATTTAATAAGGATAACTATAAATCTCAATTTAGATATGTATACATTATATATAGAGGAGTAATTATTTGGAAGAGCTCTAAATAGGTTATGGTTGTGAATTATGCCACTGAAGTCAAGTATTTAGTAGCTTCTAATACAACTAAGGAAACCATTTAAATTATAAAGTTCGTTTCTATACTTGGAGTGGTTCCAAGTAATGTAGATCCAATACGTTTGTATTGTGATAACAATAAGGCTATTGCAGAAGCTCGAGGACTATAGCCTTATCAAAGATTTGAACATCTACTTTGGCATTACCATCTGATCAAAGAGATCATTGATAGATAGGATGTGAAAATTAAAAGGGTCCCCACAAATCATAACCTAGCTAATCCTTTCACAAAAGCACTAACATAAAGGAAGTTTGATCAACATGTGAATACAATGGGCAATAATTACATGGGTGATTTGCTTTAGTGCAAATGGTAGATTGTTAGATGTATTCCCTAGAGATTATGTAATAAGGTTATATTCATGTGCTTAAACCTTATGAATAATGTAAAAGGCATTTCTCTTTATATCATTGTACTTTTATATATTACTTGTAATTTTTTGCAATGTCTTAAACCATGTTATAAAGTCCCTAGTATAAATTATAGTGCAAAGGAAATCATTAAGTGTTCATGGTGTGAGATTCTTATTGCTTGCAAATGTGATATACCAAAATATCCCTGACCATATTACTACCAAGATAGGATATTGCTAATATGGATAGATCAGCACATGGTACACATTTTAATTAGACCAAGCACTAGTCCGGTAACAACCCAAAATCCCGACTCTTATGAATAGTACTTCCCAGGGTGAATAGTGTTTCTCAAAACTCGAGTCGCACTAAATGTACCAATGGGTAGTATTCATTATGAGAGAATTTTAGGCAAAGTTTGAAGCCAATCCAAAGCTATTTGGATGGTTAAAAATGCTAAATAAGATTTTATGGCAATGTCTTGTGAATAGTGCCGTAGGCACAGTTGAACCATAAATAATATAAAAAGTTGCTCAAAATAATCTAAAAACATTATGACCTAATACTAAATATTCTGACTAGTCCATTGGCTTTGTAATTAGAATTTTCTGAGATTAGGAAGTATTTTTACTAAATTTTCGAGACATAAAGTGCATTTATTTTTCACGTTCCTTTCATTTTTTGGGCTTGAGATTTTGGGAGGATTTAAGGCTTGGATCTATGGATTTTTAGGGATAAAAATAGGGGAAAATTGATATTCCTTTCAGTTATAATAATTTTTTGAAGGAAGGAAAAATTATTTTTTAAGAAGGTATAAATAAGGGAAAATTTTCCTCCACCTATTTATACCATAACTCACCTCCTCCACCCCTCTCTTCCATAAATCTTGTCCCTCTTTTCCACAAATCTCATCCCCTCTCTCTCTCCCATCTCCCTTTGATTTCTTCCTCCAAAAAAGGACCCACTCTATAAAATTATACTCAAATTGAAGGGCATCCTAAGATGAGTCCATGGATGCCAAAATCACCGGGTATAGTGGAGTATTTTGGGAGAAAAATCAAAAAGATTCTAGAGGTAAATAGTGACCACCTAATTCTTGAGTACTTTTTTTTGAGTTTGATATTTTTAATGGGTTCTTAGGGTGTCGTAGAGTGTATATCTAGGCTTGGAATTTTTTTTCGACATGTGTATTATTTTGTATTATTTTTTAAAGTTTGTACCCTTTTGGATTTAAAGGCGAGGCATCGACTTGAGCCTCTTGAGGTAAAGGGAAGGCTTAGGCCAACTTCGGCCATCCCATACAACTCATTTTGGTATATATAATCACATTAACTTGGGATTAAATGCTTGAATTTCAATATGCCATATAGTTACATAATAGTAAAAATTGCTATCAATTGTATTAATGCCTAATAAATGTTATGGTTGATTAAAATGTGATTGTTTGATGTTGTATATATAAAATGTGATGGCTAAAACATGTCATGCATGTGTGATGTACTTTTAGGAGGTAATTAAGGGATAAATGGCATTGTGTGAATTTTTACATATAGTGAGGTTGTATGTGACTAAGGTGTAATTACGCGTACAACATTAATGTTCTTACATGACATAAAATGCAATCCATGGTAGGTGTACAGGGGTCGAATGGTCCTAGAATGATGCTTTGTTCACTTATATGGTTATATGACCCTATAATGTCATTATAAGACATTATATACGTAAATGAGTCGAATATCATGTTTTATTCTAAAATGTCATTCAGAATGTGTATGATGACTGTGATATATATGCATGTGTGGTGAGGGCTGAATGCCAATTTGCATGTCGTATGGTTTATTGGCATGTATATGGGCATATATTGCATATATGAAGCTATATACCAAAAAAGTGTATAAAATGACATTTTAAGTAGAATGTGATGCACAACCATCATGTATTTGAGGTTATTATACATGTTAACAATGAAATAATGATAAAGATGCATGTTTATGATTCTAAATGAGTTTTCTAGTTTTTACACCTAGGTAATGTGATCGTTTGGTGTTTTGAGCTTTTGTAAGCTTATCATGTCAATGTTATGTTTTAGTTAACACATGTTATTTAGCATGAATGTTTAGGCCTCATTAAGATGTGAAATGGCAATGGGATGTGTGTATGTGTGAGGTGATAATAATTAGGTTATGCATTAAAATGGTTAAAAATGAGAAAATAAACTAATTTAATAATGCATATACATTTAGACAACCTAATATAGATAGGTTGATTGGTCAACTAGGGTTAGCTACTGTAATGTTTACCTTCGGGTAGTAGGCCTTCGAGTCGTGATGCATATTTTTGTGTTGACAAGCACTAGGCTTTTGAGCCACTGTTTAGCACCACATATATGCGAGCCTTTAAGTTGATATGTTTTTTATCTGAGGATACCAGTCCCTTTGGGTACATTATTTAAGCACCTTCGAGTAGCTCGTTATCTGCTATCTAGCCTTGGATAGTTGTCTCTTTAGTATGGGCATAAATTAAACAAAATAATTAAAATAACAAGGATAATTGTGTTTGTAGCATGATTAAGTGTAAAATAATGTTAGAAATTATGCATTATGTGTGACAATGGTATTTTTCGTATAATGTCAAGTTTAACCCATTTATATGATATATATGATGTATATGGAGTTTTATGCTCATTATATTGATAGATTAAAGCATATAAGGTCTTAGAACCCGAATATGGGAAATTGATACATAGGTATGCTAATGGAGACAAATGCATGATTTTATGTTCGTTACCATGTAAATTAGAGCATATGTGAGTTTATGACCAATATATGAATACTTTATTCTTGTAATTGATTTCATACATGTTAAAAGTAATTACGTAGTGAATACAAACCTAATGTGGTTTCTTCGTGTTTTTAAAGACAAGTATGCACCATATTGCATAACTTTGTTATATCATAATGTGTGCATATGTATGGTATTGAAATGAATCGCTTGAAATATATTGCATAAATATATGCTTAAATTGTTATACCTAGTTAAAGTGATTAGACCACTAAGCGAAAGCTTAACGCATTGCCTATTTGCAATGTGTAAGTAATAAGGTAGTAGATTAGAGCCAAAGCTTCAGCATATCAGAATGCATAAAGATAACCCTTGTGTGGGTATTTTTGTACTTTTTTTAAATAGTAGTTATGATGTAAATGTAATGGTAAATAGTTAGTATGCCCTTGTGATCCCGTAGTGATTGGGTCTAATCTATATTTTGCACTGAGGTTTTTGTACTCAAATATTTTAACTATCGCCTTTGTTTTTTTTTTTTTTTTTGCTTCTCCCATGTTTGTGTGTTGATTGTTGATAATACATGTGAGTTTGTTAATTCTAGAGAGCCTGAGACTTATTGTGTTTGTGTTGTCATTAAAGGGTCAGGAGGGCCTATTAGAGTTAGAGATGAGTTTATTGATGTTTTAAAAGTGTTTTTAAATAGGTAAAAATTTAGGAAAGTGTCCTGGGACAATCGTTATATTGTCGATTTTCAACATGATAACCCTAATATTTACCTTGATATGTGTGCCAAATGATTTTAAATTTTTTTACACCTCCATAAGTCAAGAAATTGGTTTATTATTTATTTAATAAAAAGTTTTTAATTAATTAAGTTTTATGGTATTTGGAATAGGATAACGGTATACGATGGAACTCATTATTCGGGTTCGATGTGCAGACCGAGTAGAGGGTGCTACACTTAGTGATATCAAAGCTTCGATTTAGGCTTTTCTTTAAACTTATGAGTTACACAAGAGCATAGTGGTATATTTACATCGTAAAAATATTACATATGAGGCTCATAATTTGTTCCTGTTATCTCTAGACTCGGACATGAGCCATAGTACGACTCGAAGCAAAGAAGAAGAAGTAGAAGGCCATGCTCCTATGACTATAGCATAAGAAGGGGCACAACTAGAGCGTGTGACCTCCAGTTATGCGGGACATGTTGCACCTAGATAGTATGGTCAATCAGCTTGGCTAGAGACTATGTTAGAGTCTATTAAGTAGGCAACAACTACTATTACAGCTATTACAACTACTGCTTCTTTAGTTGCTAAGGTACACACAGCTTTACCTCTAGTACCTTAAGAGCAGTAGGCTTTCTAGAAGACATACATGGAGTGGTTACTGAAGAATGGGGTTGAGTACTTCAAGGATGAAGATTTGGATGAGTCTAGGAGAGTTAAGTATTGGTTAGATCAAATGCTTAAGATTATACAACAGTTGAAGTGTTCTCAGAAGGAGTATACTATATACATTACTTCTATGCTGTCAGAGGAAGCTCTGAAGTGGTGGGCGGCCACTATAGAGCATAAGGCAATGATGATCTATTTTGGGAGTTCTTTCTTAAAAAATTCAAGAAGAAGTAGATAACTGAGCACTACCTAGATAAGAAGTATCAGCATTTTATGGATTTAAGGTAGAAGCATAGGACCATATCTGAGTATAAGAAGGAGTTTGCTCACTTGAGCAGATATGCTAAGGCAGTGTGTAGACACCTCACCCTTGACTTATGATAATAGCTAAAGACAAACTCTCAAGCATAGTATAAGTCACCTAGAGGTAGGTTCGCATAGACCTACTAAATAATGTCCGCGCGGACTAACTATATGAAAAAGCCAAAATCCACCCCATGAAGCCCATGGACTAGGATGCCAAAAAGCCTAGTCCATGTGGACTAGTATGGATAAGTCTACATGGACTTATCGATGGAAAAAACACTCCAGAGGAAGAATCCTACCTATTCAGTCTAGAAGCCAGAAACCTTTAAGGACTAGGACTCCTTTCTAGACAAAAATAGGAAAACCTAAAGAGACTAAGTATAAATACTTCTCTACATCAATAGAAAGGAGAGAGGCTAAAAAATTACAACTGAAAATACACCTTAAAATGACAAAATGCATTTAAGAGGTTAGAGAGCTTGAACTAAGAGCAACTTAAACCATCTTCTCTTAAACCTTGAGACTTTTGTGCTATTATTTGAAGAGGCTTCTTGTTCAAGTAATGTCTAAGGTTTATTGAAGGTTTCTCGATATCTTGTAGGCCTATGATCTCTTAAATTGATGTACAAGTGAGGTGGTACTTTGTTATCCCCACTTCTATTATGATGAGTAGGCCATCATAGTGATATATAAGATGTGGAATTGATTCTTATAGCCAATGTTAAGTATATTGCTTGATGTTAATAATCATCACATGAATCTAATCATATGCGTGATTAGGGCTACATGGACTTAGTTCCTTTAGGCACAAGCATGATAGGTTAGACTGCACGGCCTTCTCCCTTTTATGTGAATATGGTAAACTAGTCCGCACGAACCTACATCTAGTAAGCATGATTTTATATTTCAAT
>CANXYI012289611.1:0-13139 GCA_948208565.1 Hura crepitans | reverse complement strand
TAGTAACCTCTAAAGGAGAAAAATTGCCACTAGGAAAAAAGCAAAGACACAGAGTCACAAATAACATGGCAAAATATAAGGCTTGCATATTCAGACTTGAAGCATTATTGGCTTTTGGTGTAAAAACAGTTGAGGTATTCGAGGATTCATCATTGGTAGTGTATCAAATGAATGAAGAGTGGACCATCCATGAAGAAAGATTAATGCCTTATGCAAAATACCTAAGATCAATCAGTGGATAGTTTGAAATGTACACCTTCTATCATGTTCTGAGAGATAAGAATCAGCTAGCAGATGTATTGGCTACCTTGGCTTCTATGGGGGATAATCTAAAAGGGGAAATCATGAAACTGGTAATCATTTCTAGTTCTAAAAGGCCTTGGTAAGAGACAGAGTAGGTAATAGAAATAGAACAAGAGAAAGACAAGCTATGGTTTTATGATATCCAGAATTACATAGAAAATGGAAACTTCCCTGAAGAAGCCATAGACAAGGATAAGAGGGTATTAAGGAAACTGTCGACTCAGTTCATTAGTGTAGATGGGGTCTTATACAAAAGGTAAGTACATGGCCTTCAACTTCGTTGTCTAGAGGAAAGAGAGGTGGAAAATGTCATGGAAGAAATACATGCAGGGTCTTATGGCACACATATGAATGGTTTAGAGTTAGCCAAAAAGATCATGCGCCAAGGATTCTTTTGGCTTATTATAGACCATGATTGCTCAAAGTACATGCAAAGGTGCCATAAGTTTCAATAGTACGGGGATTTAAAACATGTGCCAGTATTAGAACTTCATAGTTTGTCATCCTTTTAGCCATTTGCTGTATAGGGGATAGACATAATTAAGGAGATACATCTGACAACCTTAACTAGACATTGTTTTTTTATGGTAGCTATTGATTACTTCTTGAAATGGGTCGAAATAAAATCTTTTAAAAGATTGGGAGTGAGAGAGATGGCCAGATTCATAGAAAGGAATTTAATTTATAGATACAAGGTTCCATGTCATATAGTTTTAGACAATGGTGTCTAATTTCAAGTAAAAACAAAGGCATTATTATAGAAATACAAGATTTAGCACCATAAATCCTCCCGTTACAAGCTATAAGCCAATAGAGTAGTTGAAGCAGTAAATAATAATATTAAGAAGATTTTGGCTAAGACAGTTGTAACTTATAGAGACTGGGCTGATAAGCTTCATTTTACTCTTAAGGGATATAGGACCATGATTCAAACTTTGACAGGTGCTACTCTATTCTCTTTAGTGTATGAGATAGATGTAGTGCTTCTAATAGAGATCAACCTTTAGTCATTGAGTGTGGCAATAGAGGTAGAGATTCCTGAGACCGCTTGGGTTGAATAGAGATTCCAATAGTTGAACTTGCTAGATAAGAAGTGACTAAAAGCCAATTATCACAATCAATTTTACTAAAAATGGATGCCACATGCTTTAGGTAAAAGGGTGAAGAGTCACAAACTAAAAGAAGGAGAGCTAGTCCTCAAACAAATAAGGCCAGGGCTACATGATCCGATAAGAAAGTTCAAACCAAATTGGTAAAGGCCATTCATCCTCAAGTAAATATTACTGAAAGGCACTGCAATCCTTACAAATTATAATGAAAATAAATTCAAGGAACCTATGAATATAGATAGGTTGAAGAGGTTCTATAGCTAAAGAAAAATAATTGAGAAAAAGAAAAGAAATAATAGCCCTATGGGTTAAAAATCAGCAAACTGTAGCCTTCCTAAAAGTGGGCACCCTGATAGGGTGAAAATCAAAAAATGGCTTCCTATGTAACAATTAGGGGTTGAGAGAAAATGGTCAATAAAGAAAACCCATGATGGCTGATTGATGATAGGAGTTTAAGATGTAATTAAGATCTCCCTTGATTAAACAAGGAAATGTGTTATTGCATTAATATCCTATTATGATTATCATAAAATGCAATATGATGTAGCTAGATAGGACCACTTTAATAAGTATGATTGAGCATTTTATAAACTGAAGGAGTATAATGTTAAATACAACAAAAAAGAAAAGAAATCCCTCTCAAGTCTTCTGCCTTTTGTTGCTACTCTTGTCGCCCATCCTCAGCTAGCAGGCTCGGTTGTCTCGGGAAGGGCTTATTACCTATTCTTTATATAGATCAAAAGTTCAAAAGTTTCTAATAGCCTTGGGTGCAATGTTCATCTTTAAAGGTAACTGCCTCCATAGGTCATGATAATCGGCAATAAAGGTGACAGATATATCTCCTTTTCTAAAAGATAATGAGCAAGTGACAATGCTTTGGGTCTCACCAAATTGCCTCACATAATGATCGAGGATGCAAAAGGTAACCTTATGAAAGCTAGCTAGAGGAATGTAGCTTGACACACAGCTATGCCACATGTACCATAAGCAAATCTAGGAGTTCATGAAACTTATAACATTATCCATTAAAGCACCCAGCTAGGAGAATTATTGCTTAACATTTTTGAAATGACGCATGATGGCTCGAGATAGCAAATGCTTCAAGCTATAAGATCCAAGGGCATAAGGGGGAGGATCATCTAGCAAGAGAAGCTTTTCCTATAGCTAAACCTAAAAAAATGTTGTTCGAAATAAAAACCTATAAAGGCTTCATAAGCAAAAGTCAAGCAAAAGGTAAGGTGAAAACCCGTAAGGGCAGTCTATCCTTAAAAAGTCTAGTAGGAATGAAAACATGGAAAGGCTTCCTAGGCAATAGATAGATTAGAGAATAGGGTGAAAACCCCTTTTGAGGCAGTCTATTCTAAAAAAAAAGCCTAAAGCGAAAGTGGGTTCCCACAAAAAAATTTAGCTTCTCCAGACTATACAGTATCAAAGCCAATAATTATTTCAACTAGAATCAAGGGAAAAGAATTTAGCCCTTTCATGAAATCATTGACCATGTTGAATAGTTGGTAGTCTATAAAGTGGTCTTCAGCTAAAACTGTCAGGTATTTGGAGAAAAAGATGAATAAATACGTACCTGCATGGAGGGATGGAATGTCTATATAGCCTTCAGCATAGGCCAACAATGCACTTAAAGAGACTGGTCCTCTCCTTGGGACCCATCGATAGCCAATGATGGTAATATGCCTAGCACATCGATGACTTCATATGTGTAATAGGGAATGCAAGTTAGACAATAGGGTACTGTATTGGAAGAGTGGGACATGCCCAAATTTGCTGCAAATTCCTTAGGTAGGGGGTAAAATTCTTGATGAGAAATCAAAAGATGTGGAATTGTAGGTCCCAAAATTAGGTTGCTCCTTTGAGAAAAAACTAGTCAAGATGTACTCTTCGATGAAATTTCAGCCTATTATAATGGGCCAAGATAGAAGTCATGCATGTAAATGGGAGATTGAGAATTTTATGGAGTTTTTAGAGAAATTCATCACCCATTGTTGCAAAACTGAGGAGAAACTCAAGTGGCAAGAAGATCTAAGTGTACATTAACACATTTATAGCTTAAAAAGGTGGAAAATAGGTATTTTGGACAAAAATTGGCATTTTTGGTTAGAAAACGGGCATTTTCTAGTTAAAAATAGACATTTTCAAACTAAAAAATGGACATTTGGTTCAGGCCTCAAAATAACCATTTTCAAGCTTCAAAACGGTAGTTTTTGGCTTGGAAAATAGCCATTTTCATTGCCCAAAATGGCTATTTTCACAATGCCAAAATGGCCATTTTGATGTTGCAAAAATAGCCATTTTCCCTTTACTATAAAAGGTTCATTTTTTTCATTTTTCTATCATTTTCATACATTTTATCATCTTTTCTTACCCAAACACTATATATACACATGTAATCATGCCTCCATAATGCCAACAAAGCTAACCATGCTGCCAATCGATTCCAGAGCATGTGGCAGTGCCGAACTGGCTTATTGATAAGGAGGTTAAGTAGTTCAGATGCCTATCCATAGTCACACAGATTGGGAGCCATTACATGTGCACCCAGACATTACGAGATTCAAGGGTGATAGACAGAGTGGACTAGTTGCTCACCCAGGTGGGATGAGAGAGTTCTGCCTAGAGAGATGCGCCACCTATCCGACCATCACACTGGAGTTTTTTAGCACCATTTTAGTTTAGTGGGCAAACTTAAGAGATGCGTCTGCCATCCACTTTGCTGCTTTTAGGACCTAATTCAACATCTCACTCCTCTAGTTTACTAAGCTAATATGCCTGATAGTTGATGGAGACATAAAGGTCCCAAAGAACCTAGATGAGCATTGGGAATCCATTGGTTAGCCTGGCATAATCTACAATGCCAGTCAGACTAAGGCATCCGCCATTCGAGACCCAGTCTATCGCTACTTGCATTGGGTCTCAGCCGTCAACTACCTGGGGCACATCGATAGCTCCAGTCAGTTGAACCAAACTAAGCTATATGGTCTTTGGGCTATAGAGCACAACATCTGGTTCTACCTAGCTTAGACCATTCTTGAGCACTTACATTGAGCCAGCTGATCCCTAGGTAAAAGGATCATTTTTAGAGGAGTTGTCATAGCCATCTTGCTAGGATTAGGCATCCTAGAGTAGCATCTCAGCGAGCTCCTTCGATAGCAGTTATGGGTCGATAAAGACACTTATATAGCCATTAGGATTACGAGGGCTGACTCTTAAGCACCAACAGGTTATAGGCTATTAGTAGCTATTAAGTTGGATTAATAGGTGGGGGAGTAGCTAGGAGGGGATGACTAGTTTGCGCTCGACCTCGAAGAGCTATTGGGAGCATACTTATCCCTCTAAAGGCTAGCTCAGAGATAGCGAATGGACCAGGTGAGTACATCTTCTTCAGAGCCTCTTTCATCATCATTAGAGGCTCTCTTTCAAGGCATAGAGGCTTAAATGATGGAGTAGCTCCATTGCATCCAAATAAATCTCAACATAAGGATCGAGGAGTCTGAGCATCAAATGGCTAAGAGGCTAGACACGATAGAGATAGAGCTCCAGACACTGAGGGATCAGAGAAAGCCCTTGGCTCTATAGATCTTTATTTTATTTTGTTTCATTTTATTTTATTTTTTTGTGTACATATTAGTTTAGGACACAAAATTTTTTGTACTCAAAAGCATTCATCTAAAAAATTATCATATTTTGTTCATCGCTTTTATTCTTTTAATAGAACATTGATGAAATAATAAAATAATAAAATAAAAAAAGAAGATAAAAAAACAACAAAAAAACAAATTGAAAACAAAACAAAGCAGCAGAAGATAAATAATAAAATAAATAAAATATGTACATAATAATAAGAGAGAAAAAGAAAAATGAGGAAAAGATATAAAAATAATAGTTTTCAAAACCATGACATGAGTTCAAAAAATATACTCACACACACAAGATGAAAAATTGTTTGTGATGTCATGACATGTGTGGAATTGTGTATATGGCATGATATAGGTCGATATGTATACCTTGTATGTCATGAAATAGATAACATGTGAGATACTTGAAAAGGATTGAAAAAGTGTTAAAAAGTAAACTTAAAATTTGCTTAAAATGGCATGAAAAATGACTTTGAAAATAGATTAGTTTTGGCTATGAAAATGTACCTTGAGGTGACTTAATATGCAATGTTTATGTTGATTGGCATGTAAACCATTTGTCTGGCAAATGAATTTCATTATTTGAGGTTGGCTTGAGGTCTATGGAATTACATGATCATTGGTCAAGTTGGCATTAAAAAAGAACTTAAAATGGCCGTCGTAATTAGGAAAAATGACCTATAACTGTCCCGTAAAAGCGTAACTTTAGGACTATAATTGAATTAACTTTTTAAAAAATGAATAAATGAGCCAAAATAATGGGTTAGACTTGATTTAATATACTTTAATTTATGCCTCTAGAATTGAGTCAAAAAGTGATATAAAATTTTACCCGTATTTGCTCAGCAAGGCTAAAAATGACATGTAACTGTCTAGGTCAAAAAATGATCGTTTGCTAAAACATTTATCTATATATTTTTAAATTCATAATATTATAAAAAGATTATCAGTAAAGAAATAAACTTAAAATGAAGTCAAATGTCCCATTAGTTAAACACTCACTAGATGGGTTGACCGGTCAACTTAGGGATTAGTAGCTGCTAGACTGTCTAGTTCTCAAACTATGCCAGTGTAGCAGTCGAGGTTCACAATTAAGCCACTACACTAGTTTGTAAGGCAGACACTCATTTTTATTGATTAGATATCAGATTATGCTAGTGTAATGTCGAAGGTCCCTAAAGGGGCCACTACACTAGTCTACTAGGTAGACCTATTAGAAATACTTTAACATGATCAGTATCCTTAAGAGGTCTATGGACTGATCCCTATGCACAATTACTCAGTATCTTTGCCCCTTGGGAGGTTCATATGAACTAATCCTTATAGGCTATACCAAGTCAGTGCAGTGGTCAGGCTAAAATGTGGGCCACTACACATCTTTTAGTTCCCTCTTGGTCCAATGTTTGTAAGTAACATTTATTTAGTAAGTCCTATGAATAAGACCTAAAATAGTGGAAAATTTTAATTTAAACTAATTTATGTTTTTTTCTAATAGTGAATTTCAATAAATTTATAGTAGTGGCATTTTGGTAATTTTGAAGAAATAAGAGATATCATATGTATGACATCAAGCATTTGGCATGTGGCTTACACACTACACCTAGACTATTATTTATTTTTGTATATGTGTATTAATGCATATTTTAAATGGTTTAGATTTACTTATTGAGTTTTATACTCAGCATACTAGTGTTGTGGTGTACTGGTAACAAGGGTTAGCAAGCCAACCTCAACGATCGTGCAGTGTAGCTATACAAGAGTTGAAGGGTAAAGGAAGTTATTTCTCTTCCTAGTAGTGACACTTATGTAATATCTTGTAGGTTTGGGTTAGCATGCTTAGAAGCTACTATGTCTGTATTTATAACTTGAATGTGATGTATATAAGCTAGTGTGGTGTTTATTTTGTTTTTGTGTGGCTTGGTAACTAAGAGCCTGAGGCCCTGTGTGTTTGATTCTAATATGTGTTTAATGTCTGCTAATGTTAATTAGGGGACTAGAAAGGTCTAAATTGAGGTTTTATGGGTCATTGCTTATAGAAGTGTTTTAATAGGTGAAAAAAATTTTATTGTATCACCTAGGTAGCCATTATACTGCCCAATTTTTTATGACCTATAAAGTGTCCGTATATGTTTTGTTTGAGTCTATCATACAATGTATGAATGTGTTTAAGGACTATACTAAACATCTAAGCAATATCTTATAGAGTTTGAGAATAGTCCATAATTGTTAAGTAGCTTTCTCTTAGAGCAATCCTATGATGGGTGACTTGTCGAGAATTACATATCCTATCAGGCTTCTTCAAGGAATCCAATAGGGGGTGTCACATTTAGTGGTATCAAAGCTTAGGTTTAAAGTTCCTATGTAAGTTACATCAATGCCAGGGTCTATAGTTGCTTATGTGTTATGTTACACTGCATGAAGGTTGATAAGTTTTATGATTTTTATAGTAATATGAGATGATTTATAGACCTTCAAAGGAAAAAGTAGAGGAAGTGGCCAGCTATGCTCCAACTACAATATAGGGAGCAAAAAATGTAGCTACTCTTAAGCCTAGTGATGCTACACATAGGCCATAACCTTAGGTACAAACACAGGCAGAAGCATCTCAAGCTTTGTTATAGTAAATAGTTAATCTATTGAGACACACCTCTGCACTTGCTGCTCCACCTCTATCTCTTACACCAGCTTCAGTACCTTCATCACCCCCAACTCCTATGTAAAAGACACCATTTGAGAGAATTAAAAAGATGAGAGCTATGGATTTTCTGGGAATAAAGAAGGATGATACATTATGAGCAGAGTACCAATTAGAGTGGAGTTTTAGGATTTTGGAATAGCTAAAATGCTTAGAAGAAGATAGTCTAAAGTGTAAAACTTCCCTCCTACAAGAAAAAGCTTACAATTAGTGGGATACTATCAAAAGGAGAAAGCCAATGACAAAGCTCACATGGGAGTTTTTCATAATAGAATTCAAAAAGAGATATATCCCTAAGTACTATAAGGACAAGAGGAGGTAAGAATTCTTAGATTTAAATTAAGGCAGAAGGATAGTGGCTGAATATAAGAAAGATTTTACCCAGTTAATTAGATACGCAGAGGAGTTCATACCCAATAAAAAGGAGAAGTGTAAAAGATTTCTGAAGGGGTTAAATGTGGAGTTGAGAATGCAAATAGCGAACTCTAGGGTAATAAACTTTGCAATATTAGTGGCATTTGCCTATGACATGGAGAAAATCATATAAGAAAAGAGACATTTCTTCTAGAGAAAGAGATAGTTTACTATAGGGCATCCAAAGATCAGGGTAAGCTTCCATAGCTAGACCTTGATTGCCTTTTAGAGTTGTTAGTACTCTTAGCCCTTTAGTCCAAGGGTGCTCACACTAGAGTTATTAGTACTTCTAGCCTTCTAGAGTTGTTAGTACTCATAGTCTCAAAGATCAAGGTAGGCTTCCATAGCCAGACCTTGATTGCCTTCTAGAGTTGTTAGTAATCCTAGCCCTTTAGCCTAAGGGTGGTCACACTTAGGCATCCAAAGTTGTACCTGATAATAGGGGTCAGAGGTAAAGTAAAGGGGATTATATTAAAAGCCTGTGCCCTAGCTAGATAGTATGCTGTCAAAGCCAGATATGAGGTAGCAATACTAAAAGTCATAACTGGTACTTCTTACTTATTTCATTTTTCAGTTTTGTCTTTGGTAGACCTAGGATCCACACAGTCACATGTATGCACCACCTTGGCACATGATAGAGGACTGAAATCTGATCATGTGAACATAGATATACAAGTCATTAATCCAATAGGGTAGAGTTTGCATGTCAATAAAGTGTATAAATAGTGTCCTTTAGTGATCCAGGATTGTTCATTTCTTATGGATTTAATTGAATTGCATTTTCATGAGTTTGATGTGATTCTAGGAATGAATTGGTTGTTAGAGCATCGAGCTACACTTGACTAAAAAAATAAGAAGCCAACCCTCTAGACTGTAGAGGGACAGACAGTGATAGTTGTGGGTGAGAGAAACTATGTGAATAATCTCATCTCAGCTTTTTCAACAAGGAAACTCATCCAAAAAGGGTGCAAAGCTTATCTAGCTCATGTCATTAACACTAATGCTTCCACCCTAATACTTAATCAAATTCCTATAGTGTTTGAGTTTTATCTAGCTCATGCCATTAACACTAATGCTTCTACCCTAATACGTAATTAGATTCCTATAATGTTTGAGTTTCTTTAAGTGTTTCCTAATGAGTTACTAGATTTAATTCCATAGTGAGAGCTTGTTTTTGAAATTAAGGTGTATCTTGGTATAACTCTTATTTCTGTTACTCTATATTGAATGGCACCTACTGAGCTAAAAGAATTAAAGGTGCAATTGTAGGAATTATTGGATAAGGATTTTATTAAACCTAGTGTTTCACCTTAGGGAGCACTTTTATTATTTGTGAAGAATAAAGATGGCTTGCTTCAGTTAAGTAATGATTATAGACAACTGAATAAGATGACAGTGAAAAACAAATATCCTTTGCCTAGAATATATAACCTTTTTGATCAGTTGAGAGGTACAGGTGTATTTTCCAAGATCGACTTGAGATCTAGATACCATCAGCTGAGAGTCAAGGAAGCTAATATTCCTAAGACTGCATTTAAAACCAGATATAGGCACCATGAGTTCTTAGTAATGCTTTTTGGTCTCACAAATGCTCAGACAACCTTCAAAGACTTAATGAATAGAGTATTTTAACCTTCTTTAGAGCAGTTTGTAGTAATATTTATTGATCATATTCTAATATACTCTAAGACTCGAGAGGAACATGAAAAACATATTAGGGTTGTGTTGTAGACTTTGAGGGAGAGACAGTTGTATGCCAAGCTAAGTAAGTTTGACTTTTGGTTGACTAAAGTGGCTTTTCTAGGACACATAGTGCCAATGAAAGGCATCAGAGTAGACCTCAGCAAGGTCAAAATAGTGTTAGAATGGGAACCTCCAAGGAATGTGACAGAGATTTTTTAGGTTTAATTGGGTATTATAGGAGGTTTATGAAGGGATTTTCTTTAATTATAGCCCCTTTTGACAAGACTGGTTAGGAAGAATGTGAAATTTGAGTTGGATGATACATGGTAGACTAGTTTTGAAAAGCTAAAAAAGATACTGATAGAAGCTCCAATCCTGATTCAACCTAAATATGGTAAGGACTTTCTAGTGTACAATAATGCTTCACTTAATGGCTTGGGTAGTGTGCCGATGCAAGAAGGAAAGGTAATAGCCTATGCTTCCAAACAATTAAAACCACATAAGAAGAATTATCTTACTCATAACTTAGAGCTAGCTACTATTATTTTCGCTTTGAAAATTTAAAGGCACTATTTATATGGCGAGAAATGTTACATCTACATTGATCACAAGAGTTTAAAATACCTTTTCACTTAGAAGGAATTGAACTTGAGGCAGAGAAGATGGCTGGAATTGATTAAGGGCTATGATTGCTTAATAGATTACCATCCAGGAAAAGCTAATGTGATACTACATGCTTTAAGAAGGAAATTCATAGTGACTTTGAGATCTATGAATGCTAAATCATAGTACACTAAGGAGAATGTAGTATTAACTAAGTTATAGATTAAATCAAACTTCAGAGGGTAGATAAAGGAAGCTCAGGGTAGAGATGAGTCACTGATGCAATTGATAAGTAAAGTTCAAGAAGGGAAGGCACTTAGATTTGATTTGAGAGAGAATATATATTTGTATTGTTAGGGTAGGTGGTGTGTACCTAGTACAGATGAACTAAGGTTATAGATATTGAAGGAGGCTTATGAAGCTCCTTACTCTATGCACTCTTGTAGTACTAAGATGTATTTGGATTTGAAGCCTTAGTATTAGTGGTCAGGTATGAAGAGAGATATGGTAAAGTATGTGGCAAGATGTTTGGCATGTCAACAGTTAAATGCTAAGCATCGGGTTCCTTCTAGATTGTTGCATCCTATAGCAATACCAAAATGGATGTGGGAAAAAGTGACAATGGATTTTGTAATGGGTTTGCTCAGGACAAAAGGCAAATGTGATGTTGTTTGGGTGATTTTTGACTGAATGACCGTGACAGCTCAATTTATCCCTATCAAAATTGACTACTCACTAAAGAAGCTAGCTAAACTGTACCTTAATGAGGTTGTTAGACTTTATATTGTACATATAGCAATCATTTTTTATAGAGATCCCTGATTCACTTCTAGGTTTTAGAAGAAGTTGCATGAAGCTTTAGGTACTAGATTGACCTACAGCATAACCTTTTACCCTTAGACAAATGGACAGTCAGAGAGGGTTATACAAGTGCTTGAGGACATGTTATACATCTATACAATTGAATTTAAAGGCAACTAGGATCAATACTTGTCTTTAGTTGAGTTTGCCTACACTAGTAGCTATTAGACTAGTTTGGGCATAGCCCTATATGAAGCATTGCATGGCAGGAAGTGTAAAACTCCTTTGTGTTAGAGTGAGAGTGGGGAAAATGAGATATTAGGGGTTGATTTGATTAGAGATATGGAGGAAAAGGTTATGCTAATCAGAGAGAGACTAAAAGCTACAGCTAATAGGCAGAAATCCTATGCTAATTTAAAGCGAAGGGATATTGATTATGTTGTTGTTAAAAAAGTTTTCTTAAAGGTATCCCTATGGAAGAAGGTCTTTAGATTTAGGAAAAAGGGGAAATTGAGCACCAGATTCATTGGCCCATATGACATAACATAGAGAGTGGGACCTTTAGCATATATGCTAGCTTTGCCATTTGACTTGTCACAGATTCATAATGTATTTCACATATCAATGTTAAGGCAACATAAATTAGATCCCTCCCATATAGTCCCAACAATAGATGTGGAAAGACAACCAAACTTAAGCTAATAAGAAGAACTAATATAGATACTAGCCAGAGAAGTGAAGTAGTTAAGGAATAAAGCAATTCCTTTGGTTAAAGTCCTCTAGAGACATCATAATGTAGAAGAAGCTACTTGAGAGCCTGAGGAGCAGATGATAGCTCAGTATCCCCACCTTTTCACTGTAGGTAATTTTGGAGGACAAAATTTCTTAAGAGGTGAAGGATTATAATGCCCGTAAACTGAGGCTTTATGAATAGTACCATTAAGGCCGGAAAGTGTTCTTACAGTGTCAAGTCACCTTCACGAGGCTTGAGGTAGGGGTATTGGTCATGATACTTTAAGGGGCGATAAAATGATAAAATTGACTTAATTTAAAGATTTAACAGAACCTGTAGAGATTATAATATTTTTTTATTAGGGATAAGAGTGGTTAGTAAAGTTGCCACCTGGTCTCTACACTAGGTGCTCTAATTTTCTATACTAGAAAGGTTCGAAATTTCAGATCTTATTCATGCCCTAATAATTTGTTGTCCATGTATAGTGTAACATTCATCAATCCCTTATCAAACATACATCAGTCTTAATTTAAATTACATAAATTGTGATATTTAGAGAATACAATTACATTCAAAACACATCCAAAAAGTGGGTTGTTTATTAGTTGTTAATTGACCTGACAATTACTCATAATTCCATAGGAATTGGTGGTAATTATCCAACTCCCATCTCTAGGAGATTGGCATTCAAAAATACATTTTATTATTATGACTTTTAATTAAGGAAATATAAATCCATTTTATTAGAAAACACTGATTAATCATATATAAAATAGTTTAATCTAGAAGTTAGGTTTTGGCATGTAAAACAAGTTATTTACTAGCTATTACAACCCTAAAATAAACAAAGAAGTGTAAATAGTACAAAATAAAAGAGGCAAGCTATAGTTTTGAAATACACGCACTTTTACATCGCCAAGTCTGTGCGGATGTCAGAGGGAATGGTACTTCATATGTGTGGACCATTCCCAAAGAGGGATCGAGTCTGTTTCATGTTTCACTTCAGCTAAGATGTCCGATTGACACCTCAAAAAACATTAAAGCCAAATATGTTAAAACAAAATTATCATTTCATTGATAAACAAAACATAAACAAACTTGGGATTTGATGTATTATGGGCTATGTATTACATAAACAAAACACATACCGA
>CANXYI012289605.1:0-11044 GCA_948208565.1 Hura crepitans | reverse complement strand
TAAGTGTAATCTATCTAGTTGGGCCTATTAAATTAAATTAAATTAATTTATAGACATGAATGATGTTAAATTATTGAATGATTAAATTAACTGAAAATACCACAGTGGCAAAATTGTAATTAAATGAATTGAGAGACTGATTAAGTGGAATTAATGTCACTTGCATGAATTTAATCTCTGTATTGCATTTATATAATTATAGCTTGCTATCACATCTAAGTGCCTGTATATGACATGTTGTAATGCATTAGATTCACCATTGAGTTTTACACTTAGCGTACCAGTGTTTTGGTATGCAAGTTGTAGAGGTAAATAGTCTAACCTTAGGGATCATGTAATGTCGTAGTACAGTCAATGAAGGGTATATAGATGTGTTTTTTTTATGTTTAGTAAGCACTCATGTAAGCATTATAAGTTATGGGTTTAGCATGCTTAGAAGCCATTAGTGTCTGTATATATATAAAAAGTATGTGTGATGTATATAAATAGGCCATTTAATGGAATGATTTATTTTTGTGATTTTCTGATGATTGTGAGACTGAGGCCCTATGTGATTATAAGTGATTATTGATATGTGATGAGTTTGCTGAGGGGATCAGAAGGGTCCAAAAAAGGGTAGATTGATAATAATGATATTAAAAGTGTTTTTATAGGTGAGAAAAATTTTAGAATGTCACCGGATAGATGTTATGCTGCCTAATTTTCTGGAAACATGTTTAGTGTCTATAAAATGTTTTTCTAGGTCTGTTATACCTCATATAAGAATAGTAACGGGATAGACTAAGAAGTTAAGCAATGTCTAATAAAGTTATAAAAATGTCTATAAGTGTTAAGGAGTGCATACCTAGAGCAATTTCAGGATGGGTGACCTGGTAGGAAGTGAATCGCTTGTCGGGTTTCTTCAGGAGTCCGATAAGGGGTGTCACATCATGAATGTTCATTAATGAGGAAGTATGTAGAATGGAATGGTAATTATCATGCCTTATGGATACACTAAATAGAAATATAGAACATGTACTTATTATATGACATGTTGGATATACATAGAGCATAATATGACATTTAAATGTGTTATGGCTTTTTATTTATATGGGTGGCTAAATGAATTATTAAGTATGCTTAAATAGTATATGCTAGTCTTATTTTATGCATATGCATGGATGCATATGTTGGATTGACATTAGGGTTGCAAGCATGATTGTGTTATAGGATTCAACTTATATGCATATATGTATGTTAGGTTGTGCATATATTGAGGATGTATGTTTTCTTATGCATTAATGTGACCTTATGGGCAATTGTGAATGTGGTATAATATAAAGTATTAGATTATGGATTATGCTTGGGGCTTAGTGGTCAAATGGCCTAAATGGGCAAACTAAGCTGGTAAATGCTCGGATTAAGCACATAATAAGAAATGCATGGTGAATTAACTATTATTGATCATAAGATGATAATAAAATGTTGTTAGGGCAATTTTGAGCATGTATGGATATATGTATGTAAATATGGACATATGAATATGACATTTCATGAACATAATGTGTATAATCTTAATTAACACCTAAAAATGCTAAATTACCTAGTATGGTCATTTGTTGACCTTAACATGTTTAAAAATGATCTTAAGCTTATTTAAAATTGTGGAAATAAAAGAAATATATTAATAGCCCGTATGATTTAACAACCTAGATCGATAGGTTGACCAGTCAACTAAGGGTATAGTAGCAACTGCTAAGGCACTACAGTGCTTTCATGTTTTTAGTTTATGGGTCCACTTTTAGTTTGACCTAGAGGCTTGTATAAACTTGACCTTCATATCTATATTGGTAGATGAACTTTAGGTTTATAAATGGTCCTAATAGCCATAATGCTATGCTTTTCTTAGACTTATGGTATTCTCGATCTTGGACTCATGTTGTGTTTGACCTTTGGGTCTCATGATATGTTTGATCTTCTGATCCACATTCGTAGATAAACCTTTAGGTTTATAGAGTTTGTACTAGTTGTCCACCCCCGTTATCCATAGGATATGTGTTTTTGTCATATAGGCATAAAATAATGAACTTATTGGAAATTTAATAATAGATGTTTCATTAGTCATATAATGATTAAATTCATATGTGAACTATGTTTTCCATGTTATTATGTGACTTATACCATTTTAGAATGACATTTTGCATATGCATGGTATGTATAGCATTTTACATATTATGACTTTTGCATGCTATTGTAAGTAAGAAAATGATAATGCATGCTAATGAAATGGCTATATTGCATGAGTTAATGCGATTTCACCACTAAGCTATTTACTTAACGCATCATTTTTACTTGTAATGCATAGGTAAGAAGGACACTTGAGCTGAAGCCTCGAGACACCAAGACTATCAAGAAAAAGTTTTGCTTTTGTTAAATTTTTGTTGTAAATAGTTAGTTATAAATTGTATAGATAGTAGAAGAAGCACTCTTTTATTCTAATGTTTATGTTATAGGCTAAAACTATATGTACTATAATGTTAATTACATTTTTTTAGTTTTGTAACCCAATTTGAGTTCTTTCATATATTTTAAACTTGTATGATATCTCTTTTCTGAGGTTGAGATTGTGTTTTGTGATGATATGTGATTTGGAGTGATTAAAAGGATGACAGAGATGCGAAATGGTTGAGAAATGTTCTAGAATTATTTTTCTTGATAGCAGATTACTATTCAAAATTTTGGATAGTGCCTAGTATAGCCGTTATGCTACCAAAATTTTGGCACGAGGATTCTCAACTTTGAATATGTAACTTGGTTTTGAAATGTTTTTGAAAACTCACATTTTGATGTTTTAATCATAAATTATGAGATGTTTTAAATAATGTTGTATTATGAGTTGAGATCAGATAGCATGTTATGTGTGCACTTCCTAGTAGTGTTTGGTAATTGGCTAGCTATCGCACTGAGTGAGGATGTCACACTAGCAACTAGTCTTTTAGCATAAGATGGTTTTGAAACAGCGGAAAATGCCCTAATAGAAACCATTCATGTCTTTCAAAAGGAAAAATCTATCCCCAAAGATTTTTTCGTTCTTCTGAGAGAAATTACTTTGCAAAAGTATCTCATTTATATCACTCTTGCTTTCCCAGATGATTTCAAAATCAAAGCCATTACCCTCTTTGATATTGGTACAAATTTAAACTACATCAGAGAAATAATTGTCCCCCAAAAAATACTATAAAAAATAACAAGCAAGTGTAACTAAAACAAACAAAACAAAAATGATTCTTAAGTATAAAACTAAAACAACTCAAAATTGCCTTCATTCTTTTGAAAGGTTTGCACCTTAATATAATCTTAGTGAAACCATTCATACAAATGATCACTCCATATATAGTTAAACATGACTGTATATCTTTTAAAGTAAACAAAAATGATATTAATTTTCCTTTCATTGAGAAATCAAAGATAAGAAATCTCAACTTCATAAAGCCATATTCAATTTATGAAAATGAGATTAACTATATTCTTAGAAGAAAACAAAAATAATTGGAATTTTAGCAACAAAGTATATCTTTTCACAAAATTGAAGATCAATTGAAAAAACATTCTCTCTAAGAATAAATAAGAAATTTTCAAAATCATGTTGAAAAGGAAATTTGTTTAGATTTACCAAATGCTTTTTGGAGCAGAAAACAACATATGCTTGATTTACAATATGAAAAAGATTTTTCTAAAAAACAAATTCCTATAAAAATAAAGCCTATCCAAATGAATCATTATCTCAAACAACAGTCTAGAAAGGAAATTTAAGATCTTGAGTCAAAAGATCTCATTACACAATCATGATCACCATAGGGTTGTGCAGCTTTCTATGTCAATAAAGCTTCTAAATTAGAAAGGGCACACCTCATTTTGTCATTAACTACAAACCCTTAAATAAAGCTTTGAGATGGATAAGATATCCCATCCCAAATAAAAAAAATCTTTTGCAAAAATTACATTCTACATTAGATTTTTAAAAAAATTTGCATGAAATCTAGTTTTTGGCAAGTCTAAATAAACCAAAAAGTTAGATATAAAACTACTTTCACAATTCCATTTCATCAATATGAATGGACTATCATGCAATTTGGTTTGAAAAATGCACCTTTAGAATTTCAAAGAATCATGAATGAGATTTTCAATCTTTCTTTAAAATTCTACATTGTCTATATTGATTATGAGCTTATATTTTTTTTACTCCATTAATCATCATTTTAAACACCTAGAAGTATTTTTCTATATGGCAAAGAAAAAAGGCTTAGTTGTTTCCAAAATAAAAATGTTATTATTTCTAATAAAAATTAGATTCCTAAGGCACTATATTTCAAAAGGGACAAATGTTCCTATTGAAAGGTCTCTCGAATTCGCAAAAAATTTCCTAACAAAATCTTGGATAAAACTCAATTGTAAAGGCTTCTTAGAAGCCTCAATTATGTTCTTAATTTCTATCCAAACATAAAATAATTAGGCAAACCACTCTATGATAGATTAAAGAAAAGCCTAACTCCCTAGTATAAAGAGCACACAAAAATTGTCCAGCACATAAAATCCATGTTCAAAACATTCCTAGTTTACACCTGGCAAACCCCCTAACTCCTAAAATTATCAAAACCTATGCCTTTAAATTGGGTTATAGTGATACTTTAAAAGAAGTTCAAAATAGGTGGGAAAGTATAATCAAGTTTACCATTGCATATTAGAATGATTGTCAAAAGAATTATTCTACCATTAAGAAAGAAATTCTTTCAATTGTTATGTGTATCATAAAATTTCAAAGTAATTTACTCAATCAAAAGTTTTTACTCTGCATTGATTATAAATCTACAAAAAAAAGTTTTACAAAAAAATGTTCAAAACATTGTATCAAAACAAAATTTTGCTAGATGGCAAGCTATATTAAGTATTTTCCATTTTGATATAGAATATATGAAAGGAGATACTAATTCCATTCCTAATTTCATAACAAGGGAATTTCTTTAAAATGCCTAGATGTAAGAAAAAAAAATTCTCCTAAAAAACTAGAAACATAAAACCTCTAACCACCATTAATGACTCAAGAAATCACATCATTCATCGAAATGGTCTTAAAATTAAAAATTGAAGGGTCTAAGGAGTCCTAAATACAAAATGAATAGAGACCTATCCCAATCACCAAAATTAATTCTTGCAATTTAGAAAGCTTCTGAATATATTTAGAAGTTCAAAAATCAAGAAATTGTTCCTATCTCAAAAGAGGAATGAAAAAAAATATGAATTGCAATCTTCCTCATAAGATTGCAAAGGTATAATTCCTTTAGCCATTTTAAAAACAATCGAGAAAGAAGAATCTTCCTCTTTAAAAACCCATTCTCAAATGGAATTTTCAAAAATTATTTTATCTTAAAATGAGTCATAAATTATTTTAACCCAACCAGATTCCTTAAAAAGTGTTCATTTAGAATATTTTGAGAAAACTTATTTCCAAAAAAATTAATACCTTTGAAGAAGGATATTTAAACATAAATCCTTTTCAAACCATTGCAAATTTTTTTAGGAAATGATTTTTTAAGCTATGGGATCTCACAAAAATTGTAGCTTATTATTGAGCCATTCATGAAACCACTAGATCAGTAGGCTTTAAAGACACCCCTTCTAAAGACCCAATAATAAAAGAACCTGCCTATTCCACCCTTAAAATTGTTAGGGTCCTGCATCTTCCTAAATAGGACTAAGACCTTACAAAACCTAAAAGCTTCCACTTAAATTTCCATACATTTTTAAACCATTGCCAACATTTAACTACGGGGATTACCAATAAGCATGGTTTAATACCATTTTCATCCAAAATCCAAGCCGAACATACACCTAGATCATTTTGTTTGATAAAAACTTTGAACTTTCAAAATTACCTTTTTGGTTTCATCAATAGTGGATCCAATTTTGAGATATCATAAAAATCCTCAAACTAGAAATTCAAAAATGTTTATGTCTTTTTAAGACTTATTTCAAGCCATCAAAGTGAGAAAAGAAAATTTCCCCCCTTATAATCTTCTCAATTAAGTTCTTCCTACCATAGGTTTTCCATTAGTCATTACAAAACCAAGTTCAAGAAGATGCTAGTATCCTTGTTCAAAAATTCATAGTGAAATGGTGTAATGCCTTCCAAATCACAAGCCTAATCCTTACTCCAACAGTTGAAACATGGTTGCACCAAAAAGGATTCTTAAGCCCAAGTAGTGCTACATTAAAGGCCTATTTTACATTCCTAGCCTAAAAATCTTTCTTCAATAGTTAACTAGTGAAGGCTCAAATTGAAGAAGAATATATGGCCATTATGGCCCAAATAATGAAAAATAAGACCTCCAGTAAGTTTTCATCAAGGGGATCATCTAGTGCTTTGGAGCATATCATAGATTTAGGCAATGATGATAAAGAAGATTATTGGGATTCTTCCTTCCCTTTAGGCCTGATTGTAATCTAGTCCCATATATTTATAAAAAAAAGTATAAAATAACAAAAATTTAATATTTAGCTGACACTTGTGTAGGAAGCCATTTAGCTTAAAAAAGAAGATTAGACAACGCATGCCAAGAACCTCAATTATTGATAAAAATAGTGAAGAACCAGCTTGCTTTTCTAAAGACAAATTTGACTAAGAGCTTTGAAGACCATCATAAATTCCTCTATTATTGAACCAAAATAATGAAGATCCAGCTCATCTCTCTAGTCTCTTTCTCCCTAAGAATTTCAAAATTGCCATGCTACTTGCCTATATAAAGAGCCATTTATCCATTTAAGAGTGCAAAGTAGTTTCTAAAAATTTTCTTCTTCTTCCCTCTAGCTTATGTGCTGAGAAAAACTCTATGACCTTTCCCCTTTAATAAATATTTTATCTCCAGTTTGATAAATAAATAAAAATATTTTTCCTAATTTTTTCCAAGGCTTTCTTTACACACACACACACATATAAAGCAAGTAATTTTCTTTATTCTTATTTTGCATCCATTTAATAAGTATGCTCTATACTTATAGCTTAGTTTAATCTGGTACATCAAAAACTTTGTTCATGTATCCATAATTTTCTATTCATATTTTCTTGTCTTTTATACATATACATATACATGCACACACACACACACATATATGTCTATATATATATATATATATATATATATATATATATTTGTGACATGATGTAGTGGCCGAGTGGTATGCATAGCTTAAATGGCATTAAGCTTAACTCTATAATGGTCCATGGGTAAGAATAATGACAATACATATATGTAAATGCAAATGGTAAATCCAAGAATTTAATAAGTACAAGGAGGTAATAATTATGTTATATGAAAACCTAAAATAAGCGATACTATTACCAAGGTTAATGTTATTGATGCATATATATGATTAACTAGAGGTTTGAATAAGAATTACATGAGAAATGATTATGAATATATATATATATATATATATATATGTGTGTGTGACATGATGTAATGGCCGAATAGTATGTATAGCATAAATGGCATTAAGCTTAACTTTATAATAGTGTATGGGTAAGAATAATGACAATTGGAAACACATATATGTAAATGTGAATGGTAAATCCAAGAATTTAATAAGTACAAAGAGGTAATAATTAAGTTATATGAAAACCTAAAATGAGCTAGACTATTACCAAGGTTAATGTTATTGATGTGTATGTATGATTACCTAGAGGTTTGAATAAGAATTACATGAGAAATGATTATGTAAATGTGAGTTAGTAAGTTGACTTAAAGGTATTCATAAAAATAAATGATGTTATGTTGATTATTGTAACATAATTTAGATGGAAACATGTTAATATAATATAAATATGCTTATAAAGCAGAAAATGAGTGAAAAAGGGAAATTGAGTGGAAATTTAATTAGGAAAATAGGATTAATGTTTAAAAGTGTATGTATATAGTAATGATATGAACAATGTAAGGAAGTGGCCATGTCAACTAATATATTGCATGCTTAAGTGGGAGTGATAAATAGTTGGATTATGAGAGTAGGAAATGGTGAAATAAGAAAATAAAAATAGGTGTTAACATTAGGTGACATAAAGTAACATAGTATGTAAATCTTAATAATAGTGTTAACTTGTTAATAAAGATGTGAATTTAAGAAATGATGTTGACTATTTAGAAATGGTCTGAATTAACCCTATATGTAATTTGAATTTAAGTATTGAGGTTGATCAATTAATAACTGTATGTATTGGGTTATAATGTAGTACGTGAAAGAAGGAAAAGTTTGTATTCTATTATAAATTGATGAACAACATACTAGAAATGGTAATATTGGAAATGTGTGTGATAATGCAAGTATGTAATAGAAGTGAAAACAAAATTGTGAGCATGTGGATGTGGTATAACTAGTATTAACAAAACCATGATTTTAAATGTGACAAAATGGATAAATGGGTACTTTAATTATATAAAACAAGTGTATATATTATGTGATGTGATATAGAAATGATGAAAGGTAAAAGTATGAGCAATTGTGATAGTATTTGAGATGAGTGAAGGAAAATGGTAAGGCTTATTTGACATGTATTGGATATGTTGATCACTCAACTAAGGATCAATGGTAGCTACTAAACTTCTTCAATATTCTTTTCTTAATGTAGATGTAACCATTCAGAGGTTTAATAGTACCACTGCACATATTTCTTATAATGCTCGTGTTTTGAGGCTTCTTAAATAGAGTCACTAGGTCTGGGAAGTGTGCCAGGGGTGTTAGGTCACTTGCATGTAAATCGAGGCAGCGACACTGGTCATGAAACTTTTAGGGGCTTTTAAATTGATAAAAAAGGCAAGATTTTAAAATTTAGCAAAATCAATAATTCATTTCGGACTGTAAGCTATTGATTTATGTAATAAAAATTTTTCGGGTCGGGAATGACCCCAGATGTGCTTAGATGGACTTGAAAATATTGGACATTGAAGCTCAAAAATTCTACTGAGTCCATTGGTGAAAGAATTTTTGAATTTCGAGGTCGTTTGCAAATTCTCATAATTTTTGAGGTTGGCACACAAATTAAGGTAATATGAAACTATCCTATTGATAGAATTTGGCTACAAAAAATTTGCGAGCATGTATTGGAGATTAAAATATGAATTTTAAAATAAACGATATAATTTTTTAAGGTCCATGTGAATTTTGGTGAATTTTTAAAGTTTTGCCAAAAATTGAGCCATTTCAAAGTGGTTCAAGTGGTTGTGGAATCCACCCATATAAAGGCAGTTGGCCTAAGGGCCATGCCAAGTGTCAAAAGAGCTTGACTAGTGGACAATTCAACTTAAACAAACAAGAAAAATTTTCTTCCTTGGCTATCTTAGAGTCGATGCCATTTAGAGGGGAAAAGGCCATTTTCATTATCTTTCTTCAGCCATTTTTGTAATTTTTGGATTTCTAAATTCAATTTGGTGTGTTAGGAGATAAGGGAAGAAAAAGCACTAGAAAAGGAGTCTCCAGCAATTAACTAAAATTCGTTAAAGTTTACTAGTTAGAAGACAGTCCAACAAGCCTATTTAGTGAGATTTCATGCTTCCTACTCGATTTTTCTTAGTCCTTTTGAGCTGTTAATGGTGGCTTGGGATGCCTACCATCTAAAAGGATATGTGTGATTGATTTTTTTAGGAAAATTAAAGGACAAAAAGGCTTAATGAAATTAGGAGAAGCTACTATGTTAGAGGTTGGAAATTGGATGCTTAAAGACCTTGAAGTGGTGGCTATCTCCTCCCTTATGAATTAAGCTATGTGAATGTCAGCATTTTCTTCATGCTAAGGAGGTCTCAAGGGCTGGAAGTGTACTAAAAAATTGGGTAGTTTGAGGTCCAATTTAATGTTAGGTAGATGCTTATAGGGAACCTTGTAGTGTAATGTCCAATTGATGTATGAAATGAAGGATTGCTTGATTATGTATATTTTCATTTCTGGCCGAGAGGTTTGAGTCCAAAGGGTGGTATGTTTAGGGCATGGGATGTCATTATAATTGTTTTAGCATTGAGTTATAATGGAATTGTGTGTGTATGGCTTGGAAATGCTATGGTAGACATAAAAGGAGTGATTATCTAAGAGCATAAGCAAGTCAGATATGTATAATTACTAACTTGGCATGTGATTTTAGAGGTACATACCAATGAGTAAAGTGTGATTTATATGTGAATTAGGCTTATAATATATATGTAATGATGATTTGGCATAAAAATGGCTTGATCAATATGTGTATGAAAGTGAATCAAAATTTGGCTGAGATATATGCTAGGTAAAGACACCTAAATTGGCATGAAAATATTGATAACATATGTGTCATTTATAGGTATGATAAGGCATAATAGTATGAGCATATTGGCATGATTTAAAAGGTATGAAATGTAACTAAGAATTGGCATGTAAGATGGCTTGAAAATGAACTTGGACTTGACTAGGAAAGAATTTGAAGTGTCGCTTGTAATTGTGTAGTTAAGGGCTATAAATTATGACTAAATAATGTGCCTATAATGTGTGCCTTTAAGGGTTATGGTTTGTGAATAAATGTAATGGCATTTAGGCTTATGTTTGGCCTTGTAAATTGCTTAGTGATTGTATGGCTTAGGGCCTATGAACCTGGTGGGAATATTGATGGAAGCTGCACTAAAAACTGTTAAGAAATGAACCTAGAAAAGGTTATTGAAACTTGACAAAATGACCTATAACTATCCAATTTGACCATTACTTGAATAAAAAATACCACTAGACAATAAATGGAAAATATTTAAGAAATAGTTATGGAATAAATTCAAGCATAATATACTTTAATTTTTGGCAATTCCAATATTTAAAAATACTATTGAGAAATTTACACGATACAATTTAATTATGGCTTTACCAGACTAGGCTAAAATTTAACTGTACAATAAAATTCATTACTGACTATTTTTCATTCTTAAATATTGTAAGAAGATAACTTGTGAAGAAATGAACATAAATTAAGGTTACATGGCCCATTAGTTAGACACCCACTAGATGA
>CANXYI012289599.1:0-26901 GCA_948208565.1 Hura crepitans | reverse complement strand
ACCTATTATGTGCTTGTTCAGTACATACATATGAATTTGTAAAGCTAGGATCAATTAAAGCTAAAACATGAACATCAAATAAATAAAATGTACCAGTAATAACATATAGTGCTGTAGCCTCTTCTCTAGCTCTCACAGCACACTGACTCATTGGAGTACAAGCTTCTGATCTAGTACCCTAGCTGGCACTAGGTTGCTCACCCCTATTCTGCCTCTATCCTTTGTTTTATGTTGCAACATTAGAAGTCTATGTCTCATTATCCTCCACTAGTCTTTAAGGACAATCTTTTCTATTATGATCTCTAGAACCATACAAAAAACTTTCCCCACATCGACCTATTCTACATTGGCCCCAGTGCCTTTTTTTGACAAATGGCATATATGGGAGGTCCGTTAATGTTGCCGCCAGTACTTGAAGTACTACAAGCCTAAGGAGGTAATCGATGTCTAATAGTTGAAGCTTGTTCTGACCTCTAGGTCTGTGCCTACCTCGACCCCTCATATCTTGTTTGATACTGAGACCTAGGCTAAGACTATGCCTATGATTGACCCTCTCTCCTTTTCTTCCCATCTTCTAATACTACACTAGATTGTCCCATAATAAACTACCTCTTTCTCTAGAAGAGGTCCCTCTTTTCTTCTACCATTTTTTCCATGTCCTACACTGCTGATACAAATATAGCAAAATCCCTCTCTCTAATATTAGACATCTGCATCCTCAACTCCATATTCAATCCTACTAAAAATCTCTTGCATTTCTCCTCCTTATTAGGAATGAACTCGTCAGCATACTATAAGAGTCTAGTAAAATCCTTTTCATATTTTGACACTATTCTCCTTCTTTACTTTAGATCTAGGAATTCTTGTCTCTTTTTATCCTTATAGGAGTCAGGTATGTATCTCTTACTGAACTCCTTCAAGAAAAATTCCTAGGTCAACTTTGCTAGTGTTTTTCTTCTCTTAGTAATATTCCACTAGTTGTGAGCTTCTTTCAGCAAAATATAAGTAGCACACTGTCGATTCTTAGCCTCAGTAAAATTTAATTGCTCTAAAACCCCAAAGGTCATTTCTAGCTAGTACTCAACTTTAGTAGCATCATCCTCTCTCTTCCCAAGAAAATTAATAGCTCCTATCTACCTCAACCTCTCTAGAGGAGTCTTTTATAGGAGAGCTAGTGGTGGTGGTGGTACTGGTACCGAAGGAGGTGGAGGTGGAGTAGCAGCAGTGGAAGTTTGTCTAAGCAAGTTTACTATCTGTTGCAATAAGTTAGGTGATGCTTTAGCCTACTATTGACTAGGACTTAGTTACCAAGACTGCTATATAGCATCACTGGGTTTAAGTACAGATGCATTACCTACCCTCTAAATTATAGTTGGTGTAAAATTAGCCACCTCTTTAAGCCCTCCTTCAGGTGCCTAATCAGCCTCAGAGATTGCAACAATTCAAAGGAATTGGAAACTTAAACATTTGATATCCATGTACTCTACCAAGAAATATTAAACCTAGGCTCTGATACCACCAAATGTGACATCCCCTACTGGATTCCCTAATAAACCCCATAGGTGATGCACTCACTCCTAAATCACCCATCCTAATATTAGCCACTACTACCATTCATTTAACTTGCATTACTTTACATTAGTTTAACTTGCTTTGTTTCCAAATTCATTTACTTTGGGTTCCATATCTTACTTAAGTTGTATTCATCCTAAAGATGTTAATTCCATGTTATTATAGGTCATTCCTAAAATTTTTAGAATTTTTGGTAACATAACGACTATTCGGGTTCCTATCCAAAAAATTTTACAACCTATTTATAACACTTCTATAATCATTTCACAACTTATGGACCCATTTGGTTCCCCATTCTCATCCTAACATTAGCAATTAGCACATAGCAATCATAAGCCTCATGCCACATATAAAAACATACATATATAGAGCCTCAAACTCACATCATCAACGAGCATCATTTCTGAACATACATTTGCAAAGAAACATATAGGGCTATTTTATTTACATCAACAGTTCATGATTACTTATATACATCACATATACAAAACTTAAATACATGTTTTCTACCAAATTCCCACTAGGTACATAGATATCAAAACTATACAACATTTACATTATATTCCTTCACAGGTGTCTTTTGATCTCTTATCAACATCTTTCACAAGGTAAGATTCTACTCTTATCAACATCTTTCATGAGGTAAGATTCTACTCTTGAGTACCTATGCACCAAAATAGGTATGCTAAGTATACAAGATGCTCAGTGGTGAACATAAAGCATTTAAATCATGGCATTATATCTTTTCATACATGATGTAATAACTGAGTTTAGCTTAATATTTGATTCAATTTATATAACATGGTGCCAAATTACTAAAATACCCCTAAGGCATTTATATGGTATGAAATAACCTTTTTGACACACATAAATTATTTAAAGTAGTTATTAATATTCATAGCATGCATACTTTACATTAATCCATTTATTTAACATGTGTAAAATGACTAAAAAACCCTTAAGCCTGTATTTCATCAATTACTTAGAAAATATTCTCCAATTATGCTTAATTTCATTTCTAAGAGCATTTTGATTATTCACTTAATTTAATTCATTGGCCTGACTAAGAAGACAAAACTTAAAAACACTAGATCTAAAGGGAATATGAACTAGTGTAATGGTCCCCATTCTAGACCTACGTTGCTACACCAACATATATTCCATAATGGAGATCAGCTTGTAGCCTTTCTAGACACAAATAAATACCATATGTGTGACATAATAGAGATCAGCTCGTAGGTCTCACCAACCATAAATAAACATCATCAGAAATGTGATATAATGAAGATTAGCCCGTAGGCCTCCCTAGCTATAAATACTATCTCAACATCTATATGACATAATGGAGATCAGCCCGTAGGCCTCCCTAGCCACAAATAAGATTCACTGTCTGAACATCATACAACTAGCAGCTACGACTAATGAGCTAAGTAGCTCATTTAAAGTCCATTTATTAACTAATAGTGTTCTTATAATATTTAAGTTGCAATAATAGACAGTTATAAATTTTATCACACAATTTATTTTTCAGCTAGTCTAATATAGCCACATTTTGGGTTTACCAGGTAAAAATCCTAAATTTAAACTAAGGTTCTGTTATTACCAATATATAAAGTTTAATATGTTATAATTTATCATAGTATTAATTCTTAGGAAATTAACACTTTCTATCTAGTGACATTTTTGGTTTAGGTAATGGTCAACTGGATAGTTACAGGTCATTTCGACCACTTTTCAAGACACATTTCTAAGACTATTTTTAGTCTAATTCCATCACAGTTTCCAACATCTTATTAAGCACATTCATACGTCCAAAGCCAATTATATCTAAGCCCCTTCCAAGGACAAACAATAGGCATAAATGCCATTCATTCATATATCTCTAACATAGCCCCAAAGGCACAAATTTATGTTCAATTCTCATAGTTCATTTCAAGCCACTTTTTAAGCCATTATTCTAGGCTATTAATTCATGTTTTATTCCCCCCTTTTTAGTCATTTAAAGACACATTCTCAAAGTATATTTAAAATATTTCCATTCTATATGTATTGTTTAATTTAAGGTCATTATAACACAATTGTCTAGCCATTATAATTCATATGCCTAACATATTAATAGGCTTAAATTACATGTTATATTGTCATCATTAAGCTCTCGGGTAACAATGAAGGTAACACATAAATCTATTCCTTTTTCAAAATATATCAATATCCATCCATGCACATATGCCATGAACACAATTATACATATACATACCCAATTCCAAGCCAATTCTCATAGGTTACAAACCATCACACATAAAATTCACTAATTGTAGTGCTTAAGTATAAGCATGAAAGGTACATTTCATCAAGTTTTCCAATCACAACTACCATAGTTCTCATTTTACATACCTAGCAACTCTTAACTCATATTTCAGACATTATATACCTCATCCAAGCATCTATACACATAAAAATTAGCAACCAAATGAATCTTAATTCCTAAGTACTTTGAAACATGGCTCCTTAATTCACTAAGTCCTTATTTAAACAATATTCCCATTGAAGAAATTATCCATAAACTTAATATTTCAGCTATCCTAAACTATTGTTCATCATCTTAAGCACCTTATTGCATGAAAGAAAGGGTTGAAGTTCACTTACAAGAGATAGAAGTCCTTTGAATCCCGAAGAACACCAAATTTTCTAGCATCCATAGTGACTTTCCTCCCTCTATGTGGACTTCTATATGCCATCCTATTGCCACAAACACCTCACACACATAATCACACAGGTGTTAGGCATGATCCAGCATAAAAAAGTAGCCAAAAAACATAAGAAATGGAGGAGAAACAACCATGAACTTGCCTAAGGGTTAGAATTATGAATTGTCTAAACTAGTAAACTTTGACAAATTTTATCACCCAATTGAAAAGTCCTTTTTGCCTGATTCTTTTTCCCTATGGTGCTTAATAGAAAAATCTGAATTTAGCGACTAGAATCACCATTTTTGGTGAAGGGATGAAAAAGTTATGCTCTGTACAAAAGCTCACTAGTGTTGCCAATAGCAGGGAAAGGGAGAAAGAAGATTTTCTTCATACTAAGTAGAAATCCACTTGTCAAGTGAGGTTTGCCACTTGGCATAATGTGGGTCCCATTTTTCCATGACAAGGGTTATCCCGACAGTTCTCAAAAATCTCAAAACCATCTCGATTTTTATCAAACTTTAAAAATTCACAGTAATTCACTCCAACCTCAAAAAATTATGTCGTTCATTTTAAAATTGATATTTTAATCCCCTTTATCTGATCATAAATTTTTGTTGCCAAATTCCATCGATAAGATAGTTTCAGACTAGCTCGATTTGCATGTCAACTTAAAAAATTACAAGAATTTGCAAACGACCTTGAAATCCAAAAATTCTTTCATCAGTTAATCCAGTGGAAGTTTTGAGCTTCAAGGTCTGCTATTTTTAGGTTTGTTCAGGCACATCCCAAGTCAATCCTAGCCTAAAATTTTTTTATTGCACATATGCATTCTTTATTATGCAAAATGAATTATTGGTTCTGCTAAATTTTTGAATTCTATCTTTTTCCTCAACTTAAAGCCCTTTGAAGTTTCATGACCAGTGTCACTACCTCGATCCACGTGCAAGTGACCTAGCAATCAGGCACACTTCCCGAACCATATGGCATAGTTCACAGAGGCTCAGTACACAAGCGTTACACCTACCCATATCCATTTGTTAGCTAGGATTAGCCCCGTGGGACCTCTCAATATCGAAGTGGCAGATGATAAAGATTAGTCCTGATGGACTTCCCAACATCCATAGGGATAACAAGGATCAGCCCCATGGGATTTTCTAATATCCTAATCATTATCTCATCTCAAGTGGATAATAGAGATCAGCTCTATAGGACCTCTTAATATCCATAAGAAAAGTGCATAGTAAGGATTAACCCAAATGGACTTCCTAATACCTAAGTCTATAGGGTTCACTAATAGAACCTTAACGGCTACACTTGTCATTTCAATCATACATGCAATGGCCAAGAAGGACCAAAATCCCTAGCAATTGCTAATTTCCTAGTAGTGGGTGTCTAACTGATATGGGCCAATTCTAAGTTACCAATTTTTCTTACACAATTATAGGTATTCTTTCACAATCACAATGTCACTGTGATTTCCACATTGATGTGCACACTCACACACTTTTTCCTAGTTATAGGTCATCTTACAAACACGCTATTCATTTGGTCATTCTTATGATTTTCATTCTTAAGTCATCACCATGAAATAATCTATTCCAATTTCACTACAACTTTACACAATTAATACCATAACTTCCATACTTCCATGTCACTAACCATGCAATTATTTATCACTAACTTTACATGAATTTTTCCATCCACTTCAATTACGAACATGAATTCTCATTATGCCACATTCTCATGCAAAGAATGATCACTTTTACACATATTATACACCTAGCACACCTTACCATACTTTAACACATACAAGGCATATTTACCATTCTCTAATTCCTTTAACCATTTCTTCCATTATAACCATATCTTATATTCACTTTTATGTCCAAATATCATGTCATTACTTAATACAAAAATAAGCACAATTCACAATACCAACATACACCATTTAGCCACACTAAGAACATAGGCATGCATATAGGTTTGTTCTATACCAATCATGCTAATAAGCTTTTCATTTTCATGCCAACATAATTACATAGCCAATGCACATTAAACATACACACATACACAAAATCTAACACTTCCATACACCCTCACATGCACGGATACATGTACACACATCATGACATATATAGATTATATTAAATTCGCATACTTAGGGTGTGAGAACACCATTTCTCACCACTTTACTCCTTCAAATTGCTTCTTTCACCAATTCTCCTCTCTTGACCTAAACATACACAATTAAGGCTTAGAAAATTCCCAAAATTCTACGCAACTCCAAATTAAAATCTATTTTCCTAGTTATTTTTAGAACACTTAAAGCTACCTAAAAAATAAAAAGTGAGATAAAAAGCTTTACACTCAAAATTGGCACTATTCACCCATTTTTAAAATCTCACTTTCTAGCCTCTTTTCCTTAATTTTGTCACTTGGAAAGGCTTTAAGAGGCTATAGAGGTGAGAAATCACATAAGAATTGTAGAGTTTAGGTGTGTTAGGAAAGAGAAAAGAAGAAAAAAATGTTAGAGGGGTGTATGGCAGTGGCATTAGCCTAAGGTGGGAGGAGGAAGAAGAAAGGTTTTTGGCATGTTTATCCTCATCACATGTTCAAATGCCTTTTATATTAAACCCATGGATGGCTCATATAATGCCACGTGGCAATCCAATGGCCTATTTTAATCCAATTTTCTTTTAAATTTCAAAAATTCAAAATAAATTTTCTAGACTTCTAAAAATCATGTTTTTAGTGACAAAAATCTATGATAGTGCCAATTAAGGGCCCTATAAAATTTCATGTAAAAACTCCAAAGGTAACTAGGGTTATTATTTACCTGCATAATCTAAAAATTCCAAATAAATATCAAATGACCTCAGAATATTAAAATTCCTTCACTAATAGATCAATTGGAAATTTTAACCTTCAAGGCATTGTATTTTTATGTCTATTCAAGCACATCCTAGAGCTATCTTGGTGCAAAATCAATTAAGGTAACTATTTACTAGTTCTTAGACCAAAATAATTTATTGGTTCTACTAAAAATTTTAATTAATTCATTTTTATCATATTTTAGCCTGTCAAAGTTTGATGACTTATCCTTCCTTTTCTTGCTATCACAAAGTGCCCCGACCCCCTAGGATACACTATTTATGCCTCAAAGGTATTAATCATGAAACTCAAAATTACGAGTAATACACACATGTACTGATCCCTACTTACTAGGATTTTAGTAGATTTAGGAGGTCACAAAGGACTAATCGCTACTATCTGCCCAAGTATAATTGGTATTTGGGATTTTGGAGGTCTCTCGGGGCTGATCCCTACTATCCCTACTATTGGGCGATCCAACATAGTTGATCCCTACAACTCTTATATAGGAGGTTCTTATGAACTGATCATTAATATCTAGTGGAAATGGGTAGGTGCAGCTACCGAGGTCTAAAATGTGTTCCACTGCATAAGTTGGATCTCAATATCCATTGTTGATAGTTTGTCTATCAAATATAGGTGAGTAAGGAAATAATTTTATTCAAAATGATTAATATACAAGAAATGATTTTATAGTATTAAAATTGGATGTTATTAAAAAAATAATAAAATGATTTATAAAGGGTAAACAACATGATTAATATCACAATCATAAAGTACTATGAATTCTATAGACCTATGAATGGCATAGGTGACATAGACTCATCATATACAAATTAAAGAGGGAATTGAATAATTATATATTGAAACACTAAAAGAGTGTGGATGAATAAGTCTAAGTGAAATTTAGTCAATATAAGGGAGAAAACAAGGAAAGAAAGAAAAAAGTTTTCGGTAAAAGTAAAGGAAGATTATAAACACACACATGCAAATATATTGAGGAAGTATTAGTAGAAACTATACTATGTGGAACATATGTTAAGTATCATATACTATCTAATTTTAAATATAGCATGAGAGGTAATAAAGATAAAAAAAAATTGCATACAAAGGATATTTTAAGACAAATTAAATGACTTGAAACATAAATACTCAAGAACATTGAACATGATAAAAGGTTAAGGGAATATAGTAAAAGAATTGAAGCTACCATATATCTAATAATTATTCATGATAATTAGGAGAAGAAAATAAATGGACACTTATGAGAATAATGTTAACCCTCTAATTAATTATTATATATACTTATGGAAAGACATAAGGAAGATAGAGGAATAAGTAAAGACTATTACAAGAATTAAGGATGCATCATTCAGTGACATAAGGAATATAAGTTCCATATTATTAAAATACACCACTGAGCAATTATGTTCAGTGCATTAGCATTCATATTGATGTGTAGGTAATGAGTTAAGGCAGCGGACATAGTAGATCAAGTCCTAGCATTGGCTGAAGTAAAAGGATTAAAAGTATAGGTAAGGAGAGTCTATCATGAGCATTATTTACATGCTAAAATTATACTTGCATTTTAATCTAAATAAATCTTATTTGAATTAAGTGTGTTTGTTTAGTACATTAGTGTTACTATATATATTATTGATAAATATAAATGGAAATAATTTAAGATTGTTTTAATTTTAAGTTAAATTTGTAGATGGCAGTTGTAATAATTAATTATTCAATGCTAATTTTATTAACATTGATGTTTTACTCTGTATTTATTAATTATATATAAAGTATGTATGTCACATATAATATGAGGTTTCAATATATACACATAAATATTTAGATAAAATGGTTATATTAAGTGGATCAATAATGTATGCCAATGAGTTAAACAAATAAGATAATCAAATGGATATATAACATCCTATACTTAAGCTGGGTTAATAGTTGGGTATAAAGGTGTTACATAATTGGTTTTTATATGCAAGTAAGGTATAATATGACATTATAAGTAAAAAAATTTTGATGTAAAAATTAATTGAATAAAGTAAAACTAGGTAAGAAAAAGGAACACTATTGGCCGAATGGCAAGAATAGGTGTGTATGTTAGTTTACTTAATATATATGCACATATAAAGCATAATAAGGTGTTAAATGTAAGAACATGGTGATGTGTAAATGAAAGGCATAAAATGGAACGAGATAAATGGGAGAAATATTAGTGGCCAAAAGATAGAGACCTAAATTATAAGGGCAAAATGTATAGCTTTGTGTGTGTGAGGTGTAAATTGTATTATGGCAAACTTATATGTTGTAATGGTACAGTGAAATGTGAAATAGAATAAGATAAAAACATGTACATGTATGAGCAAAGAAATGGTAAGATATTAGGATAAATAAAAGTTGTAGTTTATGTTACTTCATATATGAACAAGTGAGAAATGAGAATTTATATAACAAGAAGAAATGCTAATTTAAATTGTGATTGGAAATAAGTAGGTAAAGATAAGTTAGAGTGTATAGAATAGAAATAACTTGATGATGCATGAAAAAGATATAGTAAGCACAATGTTGACTTAAGACAAATTTGATATATAGACACATGAAGGAAGTAAAACAAGGAAAGGGAAATTGTCTTGTAATGCAATATGAGGAAGGTGAGGAAGTAAGTATGTTTGATGACCTAAAGTAGATGAATAAATTGATGTGTAAATAAAAAAAATGAATTAAGAAATGAGAATTGACTTGCAATGTGGCATGAAAGAAGGTAAAAGATGTATTATGTGTTCTAATGGTATAAAACTTATGAATATGAGAGCGTACTTAACATAAGCAAAACATAAAAAGCAAGTATGCTACAGATAATGCTAGTAAATATGTTCTAACCCATATGATCTAGACACCTATTAGATAGCTTGATCAATCAATTAACGAACTATAGTAACTATTAGTTAATTACAATAAAGTGGCTATAGCCACATTATAAGTCTAGTAAGGCCACTACATATCCATTCAGTTAATACGGGTACAACCATAGTGCAGGTAAAAAATATGGACCACTACACAACCATTTAATTAAGGCTAGTGTAGCATTAGTGTAGGTCCACTAGGGCCACTACACAATTAAGCTCGTATAATGCTAGTGCAGTAGTGGTGTAGGTCTAAAATGTATAGTATTAGTAAACTTATAAATCTCATTATCTAGTATCAGGGTATGTCATTACAATTATAGACTAAAAAGTTGGTAAGTAGACTGAGATAAACAAAAATAAAAAATTAAGTAAAGAGAATAATAATAAGACAAGTAAATTAGTGATAATTCAACTAAGGTAAGGAGAGATTGATGGCATGAACTAAATCTAAGAAGTGAAGTGTATATGATCAAAATTGGTAATAAGTGACACATCATAAGAGATTAATGTCATGGGCTGGACAAAAGAAATTAAGTTTAAGTAGTCTAAACTTGAAATGGATGACACGTGACAACAAAGCAATGAACTCATAAAATGTACTAGATAACAATAATAAGAACAACTTTTAAATGCATTAAGGTAAAAATAACTTAACTATAAACTAGATTAACAAGAGGACATGTAAATTAAATAAATGATGTAGGTAAGTAAAATGTGTCCTAAATAATTAAATATAACCAAGCATTATTATCTTGTGCACTGTATCACAAGCATAACATATGGGATCATGAATTAAATAAAATACATATTTATTACATGAATCATTGATTACACCACTAAGCCATATGATTAGCGCATCATTGTTTGTGATATGTAGATAGTAGATAACAAGTGCATGTAGTAGCCTTAAATGGAATAGTATAAATCAAAGAGTCGCACCTTTGGGTACTTCCATTACTTTTTGTACAATATGTATACATGGCACTCATGTTTATGTAAAAGGGAGTGGTCGTAAACCTCTATATAAGAACATATGTATTCAGAGACTTATATTGTATAAGTATGTATGTTACATATAAACTTATGTGTCTATAATATAGGTAACATAAAGATGTTATTGATGATGATATTAGATGGATGATATTATTTATGTATGAATTATGGATGAGATTGAGAGGATCAGATGGATCCAATGATATAAACTAATTATGAGATAATATAAAAGTGTAAATTCTTACAAGCTTTATCATATTAAGTTCCCGATCAACTGTTATATTGTTAGAGTTTTACCAAATTAATTAGAAGATTAGATATACATATAGGATGACTCAATTAACATGTAACAAGTAAATGCAGAAACTAAACCTATGCCCTAAAATTGGTAAACAAGAAGGGTAAACCATAGTAATAAGTTTGAACTATGACAAATAGGGTTTGGCTTCTTCCCTTGTTTAGATCCAGCAATAGAATTGGGTAGGGGGTGTCACAAGTAAAATAATAAATGTGTTGTGTTGAGAATTAGGAATGTGTAGGGTGTTTACCAAGTGAGGCTAAATTCCTCTAAGTAGAGGATAAGTATGTTTTTGTCTTAAGCTATGATTTATGATTAAATATGTTGTCAATATCATGATGATGAATATATGTTATGTGTTAGTGTTGATGATATTTTATGACTTGGCTGAAATGACTCTTGGAATTATTTAAATTGAGTGATGTGAATATGTAATGTGAGGTGTGGTAAATAAATGTTCTTAGATGATGCTTATATAAAAATGTAGTGTTATATAGTTAGAAATAAGTTATAAGATGAAATAAGCTTCTATGTTGTTATATAACTATATGAAAGAATGTATATATGTATATCATGATGGTGGGTGAATGCATATACATGACACATTAAATGATTGAGCTAGTTATATAAAGTTTTATGAGAGCTAATGAGTATGTATAAGTTTCATTGATGCAAATATATCTGTAAAAGCTTAGTATGGCCGAATGGTCAACATGAAAAATGAATGTTGATTTTACTAATGGCATATGATAAAGTTTCAAATGTGAACACTATGGTATGGAAATGCATATTTTTATTGTAAGACTTGCATATGGCCGAAATAAGTAAAATTATGTGATCAGCTTACGTTTGAACTATAGTAACAATTATGACCTATTTGAGGATATAATTATATATGGATATATGAGTGATATTATGTACTCATAATTATAATGATATATGCACATAATTAAATAGATGTTAGTAATAAGACATTATGGATTTTAAAAATAACTTAAAAAGGTGAAATTCAATTACAATGGTAATTGCCCCATATGATTAGGCAACCTAGATTTGATAGGTTAACCAGTTAATTAGGGAGTCATAGTAGCTGCTACGATACCTACAAGTAGCTCATTTGCTCTACAGATAATCATATGACCTTTCGATCCTCGATATGACCTATGGGTCCTAGTGTGATCTACAGATTGATATGGCCTGTAGGCCCAAATGGTGCCGTTATCCATTTTGAATAGTTGCATTTTAGGTATGAGCATAAAATTATCAAATTAACCTAAATATTTAAATTGTGGAACTAAATAGAATTTACTTGTATTTATAAATAGTGAGCTTATTAATGATGTTATAAAAATGAAGCTATGCATGAATTGTTAATTATGTTTATTATAGAATGATGATCATTTATGAATAATCTTTTTTAATTTATTTTGAACAAGTACTTTAACACTTGTATAGTTATGCAAAGAGTCATGTATGATTATGATATGAGATTAATATTTTTGCATGAATTGTATGTGACCATGCATATGCTAAAATGAATACACCACTAAGCAATTGCTTAGTGCACTATTTTATTTGCAATGTGTAAGTTAAGGAAAGTGATATTACAGTCAAAGTATAAATAAAATAGATTAATCAAGAAAAATGTCTTTTTGTTATTTAGCTTATTTTTAGTATAAATATGTGATGTAACTATTATTAAGGGCATTCTTATGTAATTGAGGGATTAGGCCTAATCTGTGTCTTAAATCTATTTTGTAACTTCTGAATACTGTATATAATGTTATTTATTTGAGTATGAATGCTACAATAGGATTATTATAATTTCTTTTATTCGAGAATATATGATGAAATATTGGAAATTGATTTTGAGACTGAGTCTATTGAGTTGAGTTAGAGGGTTAGATGGACCTAGATAAGATGAGGTGTGTTTGAATGTTTTAAAAGTGTTGTTTTATGTAGGTTGCTATTTTGGATAGTGCACAGTACAACTATTATACTGTCAAAATTTTTTCAAGATAACCCAAATAGTACACCTTGTAAAAGAATTTTTAAAAATCCATATTATTACAACTTTGTGAATACAAATTATGTTTTAATCTTAAACAATAAGGCTTTAATTAATAAAGATTCTCTATATAAGTATTTGAATATTGATTTATGTGTTCTTCCTTATATAGGTCTAGTGATCGGATTAATTAAAGCGTATCAAATTCTTGAATCAATTAATAGGGGCTGTTGATTTGCAACAAAATAGTGTGAGTAATGCTCGATTTTTTAAATGCATTACAATTGTTGCATGCATATTCATGATCACATATTAGCATTCTTTCATTCTTCATATGCAACATTACCACCATAATGTCTTCTAATTTAAACTTGCAATTTATACTTTAAGCTAATAAGCTTATTTGTTCTAATTATATTGATTAGCTTAGAAAGCTCAAAATTGTTTTAAGTAGTGAAAAGCTAACTTATGTAATTGAGAAGCTAATAGCCACCATCCTTGAGGTTGATGCCTCTGCTATTATAAATCAAGCATACCTAGAGCACATAGAGTACATAGATGTTACTTTATGCATTAGGCTATTATTTATGTCTTTTGAGCTACAAAAACAACATGAACATATGGATGCTCCTACAATTTTGCTTAACCTCAAAGAGTTGTTTGAGGAGTAGAGTAGAATCGAGAGATATGAGATCTCAAAGGCCCTATTCTACTATAAGATGGTGGAGAGAACTTCAACCACCCTACGTGAAGTTGAAAATGAATGGGTACATAGAGTGTTTGGCATCTTTGTGATTTGTGATAGATACAGATTTAACTATAGAATAAATTTTTCAAAGTTTGACAAATTGTTATGCAAGTTTTTTGCTAAACTATTGATGAACAAGATCACATCTACAATCCTTGAGTTGATTAATATGCTCAAGACTGCTAAGGATGCTATTAAGAAATAGAATTCCAAAGTGGTCATGGTTGTTAGTTCATCCTTTACTAAGGAGGAGGAGAAGGAAGAGAAGAAGAAAAAGAAGAAAAAGAAGAAAAAGAAAAAGTAGAAGACAACTAAATGTGGGATTGGCAAAAAAAAAAGGGAAAATAAGCTATTATTACCCCTTCTGTTACTAGAATGAAGACTACCACATAAGGCATGTGCTTCTATTATAAAAAGACTTAGCATTGGAGATGAAATTGCAAGTCCTACATAGAGTCTTGTGAGAAAGAGAAGCAAAGACATGTTTTGACTTTAGGTATTAATATGATTGAAAGTAATACTTTTTTTTATTATTGAAAATAAATTAAAGATATTTGATAGAGCAAGTGGTTCTCACTTAGTTTCTTGTTTGCAAGGATTAAGCAGTAGTAAGAAGGTGGAAAAGGGAGATATTAATCTGCACATATCAAATGGAGTAAAAGTTGCTACATTAACTATAAGGACATATCATCTTTTTTTCCCTTTTAGCTTTGTATTAGTTTTGAACTATTGTTATTATGTTCCTTCATTATCTTAAAACATTATATTAGTTTTATTATTTGGAATAAAGTGTTCATGTTTCCATTAATATGAACAAATGTTTGTTTTGTTTACTTAGATAATGTCTTTTATTGTTCAAGTACAATAGAAAATGGAATTTATGTTTTGGATAAATGAGAGGAAACACATAACATTAATACTAAGAGACCCAAGTTAGATAACCTAAAACCATTTTTTTTAAGGCATTGCCATCTAGGCCATGTTAATAAGACATATTGACTAAATTACAAAAGGATGGTAGCTTGGGATCACTTGATTTTAAATCATATGATACATGTGAATCTTATTTATTAAGGTAGATCATAAAGCAACCTTTTACTAGAGAGGGTGAGTATACAAATGAGTTATTAGAGCTCATACAAATAGATGTGTGTGGCCTAATGATAACATATACACATATAGGTTTCTTATACTTAATTACCTTTATTTATACTATTCTTGATATAGATATTTGTACTTAATGAAGTACAAGTCTAAAGCCTTCAAAAAGTTCAAAGAACTTAGAACCAAGGTTGAGAAATAACTTGGCAAAAGTATTAAAATTCTTCAATTTGATCGAGGTGGTGAACACTTAAGTCAAGAATTCTAAAGTTAGTTGAGACAATGGCATTTTGTCTTAATGGAGTCCTCTTTATATGCCATAACATAATAATGTATCTAAAAAGTGAAATTAAACCTTATAGGATATGGTTCAGTCCATGTCTTCTAGAATTACCCATCAATGTAAGCTACTATTACACCTTATGAGATATAGTATAACAAAAAACCTATTAGTTCACATATCAAAGTACTACATCTATATAGAGAATAATGTCGGATTAGTTTGAGGCTAAGTCTGACAAGTGCTTATTTATAGGGTATTCAAAGTAAACTTTGCAATACTACTTTGACTTTCCTTTGGAACAAAAGGTGTTTATTTCAAAGCATACAATCTTTATAGAGGATGAGTTTCTCATGAAAGAGAGTGGGAGTAAAATTGAACTTGATAATGTTTAACATCTATAAATAGAAGCAAATCAACCGACTGATCCCAATTTTATTACCTTATAGTGATGACATAATAGAAGAACATGTGGAAACACAAGTTTTTTAATAATATACTAGGGTCAAGACTATTCCAAGGAGATATGGTGTTCTTGTGGACTAGGACGAGGAGGTGACTTTAGTAGTGGTGTCATGCCGTGACTTTTGAAACAATTTTTCTTAAGGTTAAAATATGAATTAGAAGAAAAATTACGGAGTGAAATGGACATAATGATTAAGTAAAGTCATTTTGGCATGAAAAACGGAGCAAATACCGACAAAAAAGGGCAAAATGGTATTTATGTTAAAAGGCCAATGGTAAAATGGGAATTTCACTATTCATAGCTAGAAAGGTGAGAGAGATCTATAGAAGTAATGAGTTAGTGACTTGAGGCATGCTAATGATGAGAAAATGCAATAAAAAAGAAGTTTGATAGTGCGTCCCTATGAATAGTAATGCCTGAAAAATCTCGAGGTTATGAATAGTACTTCACGAGATGTGAATAGTATTTCTCAAGACCCAAGTCACACTAATCTTACTAAATGGAAGTATTAATTATAATATAATTTTGGCCAAATTTTGGATTGAAAATGAAGTCATTTATATGGATAAAAATTGCAATTAAGTTTTTACGATAGTGTTTGTGAATAGTGACCTAGAGTAAACTAAACCATAAAAATTTTTTGATTTTGCTCAAATTGACTTGAGATTGATATAACCTGATACTTAGATATTCTAAATAGTCTTTTAGCATTGGAATTGGAATATTTGGATAGCAAAAAGTATTTTTACTAAATTGGGTAAAGTTAAAAAGTTACGTTTTAATCAATTTTCCTTTATTTTTTAGCATGAACTTTTAAAGGCATATGGGACTTGGATTACGTGACTTTTAGGAATTTAATTAAAAGATAATTAAATGAAAGATAATGGAGATTTGGATTAAAAAAAAGGGGGAAAGAAGAAAGAAGTTCAATATATATAAGGTAAAAGTAATTAAAAATGAGTTAATGGTTAAATAGTGCTCTTTCTTCGCCTTCTCTTTTCCTTCATGACCGATGGCTACACCAAGTAACATCTCCCTTTCCTTTTTTCTTTCGTCTCATATTAAGTCCTAAATTCACCATTTAACCTATAAATCTAACCCTCTATGACCTCTAGACATTAATACTAGTAAGAATTTCAAGATTAACTGAAGGATTCTTAAGGTTTTGTGTTTGATAAATAGTGTTACTATTTTGATCAGGTAAGTTTTCCTAAAGTTTGATGTTTTTCCTAGATTCTCTTAGTGCCCAAGACAATGTATAAGAAGCTAGTTTCTCATTTTGATGCTCATATGATTTTATATAGATTTTTCCATAATGAGATTGTTTATGTTTATAGAGAAAAGCAGCAAACAAAAAAACCAAGGTGAAAAGAAAGCTTGATTGAGCTTGTTAGACATATTTTAAACCTGAGGTAAGTGTAATCAAAGTGAATTATGCAAATGGTATCTTCACTTTAATGTTAATGTGTAGGTATGTATGTATTGAATTGTATAATTAGCTCTTATTAGTGTTATATGTTAAGTAATCATGTTATATGACCTTATGTTTATGTAATATAACCTTAAATGTGATTAAATGAATATAGGTAATATGGGTTAAGCATATTGTATAATGGATGAATAACCTAGTGCATTTGTTTGTCTATGTTGTGCTTTATGTATACCTATGAAAATGTATGTCTACATATGAGAAAAAGTAATCAATGTGAGAATGGAATGACATATATGAGATGATCAAAGATGAAATAGAGTGTGCATAAAGGTATATGACTGAATGGTTTTCATATATAGGTCTTAGTGTGCTTGAGGCCTACTAAGCTTGATATGTGGCATGATAAGTTTTTAGTGTGATGATATGTCAAATGATAAAATCTTAATTGAATGATGCTTTGTAAAGTAATAATAATGATTGGTTATGTTTGAAACATTACGGTGGCCGAATACCTTAGACATGTGCATTTATGGATGTTTACTGTATTCATGCCATACATTTGAAAATAATGAGAGCTCAAAGGAGTAATATCTATGAAATTATGTGTTTAATGTTAATTTGCTTCTTTGTGCCACTTTCATTAAAGGAATGAGGTAGCATGTTTGTTTTATTGTTTTTATTTTGATTATATGCTAAGAATGAGCATATTATTCATAATATGTTACCATGGTATATGTTATGTTATGAATAGACAAAGAGAAAGCATTTTATGGTTAATAATAAAGTATGATCATAATGTGCTCTTTAATTAATGTATGTATGTTATTGGTCATGTTATGCCACATTTACATAATAAGTGATGTATGAATGCACTTTCTAAGAAGTGATTATGAATAAATAAAGAAATAACATAATTTTCCACATTTCATCCTTTGCTTGCCAAAGAAATTATTAAATTCTATTTTAAGTCTTGTAAGTAAGGTGAAATCAAAATTTAATATGGTTAGTAACCCATACAAGTAAACAACCTAGTTGGATAGGTTGACTGATCAATTAAGGGTAATAGCAACTACTATAGTACTTTTGCACCTGTATAACCTTTGGGTTATGGTGCATAAATCTTTAGGTTTTTATGTTGTGACTTATAGGTCTTATGTTGATTTCTAACCTTTAGGTCTAATGTTTGCTAACCTTCAGGTGTAATGTTTTGACCTTCTAGTCTATTGTGTTTAGGCTTATGTCGTTTTGTGGACCTTAGTGGTCTATCGAGACCCTATTATCCATCATAGCATATGTGTTTTTTAAGTATGGGTATAATTAATGGATATTAATAAAGCTTAAAACATGAACTTTATACTGTGAAATATTGATGTTTAATGTATGATTATATGTTTTTGTAACTTCTTTTATTATGATGAATTACATAAACACAACATGTTTAATATTTGTATATTAGGCAAGTTGAATATTTGTGATATGTTACTTTTATGCCTAGTAATTGATGGAATGATTGTACAAGTTACTTTGATTACACCACTAAGTTATTGCATATCACATTATATGTTTTGCAATGTGTAGGTAAAAGAACCAAATTGGAGTCAAGGCCTTGAAAGCTACTACAGATCAAGAGAAAAACAATTATGGTATTTTGTTCTTCCGTACATATAATTATGTGATGTAATTATATAGAGAGACTAAAATGCAGGTTATGAGGGATTAGGCTTAATCTGGATTAATAAATTAGTTTTTAATCTTTAAACAAGTTTAAATTTCTTTTTAATACTTGTATAATATCCCTTCCTATTACATGAAATGTGTTTCTAGTTGTTGATTGATTTGGAGTGATTAGAGGATTAGAAAAAGTTGGGAAATGAGATTTGTTAAATATAAAAGTGCCTTTTATTATATAGGGTTACTATTCATTTTGGGATACAATACAATCATTATGCTGTCAGGTTTTTAACAAAAGGATTCCCTAAATTGTTTTAAAAGTTAAAGGTGAAATTTTATTTAAATGAGAATTTAAAGGTTTAATACTTAATCAAAAGTTTTCAAAAAGGTTTTAATTTATATAGGTTTTAATAATAGGAAAAGTTTTAGTAAGTTCAGATGAAACTTTGTGTGTCACTCTTTATTCAGGTTTGACGATTGGACTAAGTAAGAGGATTAACTTTTGGTTGTATTAGTGCTCTAGATAAGGCATTCCTCATTAAGGATTACATATGAGTTTCTTAGATGTTAAAAATATGCATCACATAATAGTATGATATCAAGGCTTACAATTTATTCTTTATCCTTTATAACAAAAATGAGTTCAAATACATCGCACAGTGAAAAAGATATTGACAGTCATGCTCTAATAATAGTTAGACATAGGGTTGAGTCCATCGCAACGAGTGGTGCTAGGCAAGCATCTTCAGCAGCATAAGTGTCGCTAGTCTTTTTATAAGAGATGCTATAGCTATTGAGATAGGCCATATTAGTAGCACCACTACCACCTCAAAATGTTTAGCAACCATTACCATTACCTTAAGCTCTCTAAAAGACATATCTTGAGATGATCAAGTAGATAGGGATTAAGGATGTCAAGGGTAAAGGAGTGGCAGATGCCTATATGGTAGAATGTTAGTTAGACATGACTATTTAGATCATGAAGCAGTTGCAGTGTACTCTAAAGGTGAAAGTTGTTTACACAATCTCTTTATTATAGAAAAAAGCATTTAAGTGGTAGGATGCCTTAACTGAGCATAAGAATGAAGCTAATTTGGCAATGGACTTTTTCTTAGAGGAGTTTCAAAAGAATTATATCATTGACCAGTACCTAGACACTAAAAGGCAGGAGTTTGTGGATCCCAAGCAAGGTTAAGGATTATACTAGAGTATGAGAAGGACTTTGTTATGTTGAGTTGATATGCAAAGTATATGGTGCAAATAGAAGTTGATAGGTGTAAGCAATTTGAGAAAGGGCTTAATATAGAGATCAAGATTCACATAGCTCTAATAAGGATTAGAGATTATTCTGCACTATTAGTAGCATGTCATGTTGTAGTGGAGGTTAAAAAAGAGAGACAAAAGTTTTATCATAAGGAGAGATCTTTTAGCTTTATATTAGCCAGTGTAGCTTAGTTTTTACTAAAGAAATATAAGGGAGGTCATTCTTTTACATAATAATAACCTCTAAAATAGGGCCAATCATAAAAACTAGGTTAAGGGAACATAACAAGGCTAACCAACAATATCATGTTGCTAGTACTCCTACACCTACACACAAGAGTAGCCAAATATAAGCATGTCAAACATGTTGTAAGAGACATCAAGAAAAGTGTTGGAAGTCCAAACCAGTAGTTTGCTTCGCATGTGGTTCACTAAATCATTTATGTAAAGGTTGTTCAAAAAAGTTCGATTTTAGCTAAAGATCTATACTTATTTCTTTTAGAGGTTAAACAAGAGACTAAAGTGATAGAGGAGTTAGGAGATAGGGTACTCAGAGGGTTAGATTAGAAAATAGAGTAAAGCATAGAGTGTTTACCAAGAAGTATGCCATCTAAGCTAGAGAGCAGGCAGATTCAATTGAAGTGATAGTGGGTGCCTTTCTTCTTTTTAATTCTCTTACTTTAATGTTGATAGATTTGAGGTCTACACATTGTTACATATGCACTACACAAGCAAAAGACTAGGGGTTACCATTAAAACTTATTGATATAGAGATTATGGTTAGCAACCCTATAGGTCAACATGTTATAGTAAATAAAGTATATAAAAGGTGTCCTTCAATAGTCCAAGGGAATAATTCTTTAGCTGACCATATCGAACTACGTTTTAATGAGTTTGACATGATCATAGGCATGTATTGATTATCCAAGTATCAAGTAATTATGGACTACAAGTCGAAGAGGATATCTCTTAAGGATTATGATGGGATAGAGATTACAGTTGTAGATGAGAAGACAAACTTTCTCTCTAATGTTATATCAACTATTACAGCTAAAAGGATGTTGAGAAAAGGTTGTTAGTCTTTCTTAGCACATGTGTATGATTCCAAAGAGTAGAACTAGATATTAGTTCTATACTTATGATGCTAGAATATGTGGATGTTTTTCCTAATGAGTTGCCCAATTTACCTCCAAAATGGGAACTTGAGTGTGGTATTAAAGTTTTACCTAGCACTGCATCGATATCTATAGCTCCTATAGAATGGTTCTAATAGAGTTAAAAGAGTTGAAAATCTACTTACAAGAGTTACTTGACAAGGGCTTTTATATGGCAAAGTGTTTCTCCTTGGGGAGCAATAGTTTTATTTGTAAAGAAGAAGGATGGTTCCCTTTGGTTATATGTGGATTACCGATAGTTGAACAAAGTGACCATCAAGAAAAAGTATCCTCTACTAAGGATTGATTATTTATTTGATTAGCTTAGAGGAGCCAGGGTATTTTCTAAGATTGTTATGGGATCTAAATATTACATGTTAAGGGTTAAGGTGTTAGATGTTACTAAAAATGGTTTCAGAATATGTTATGGTCATTATGAGGTTTTAGTAATGCCATTTAGGCCTACCAATTCTCTTGTGGCTTTTATATACCTAAAGAACAGTGTCTTCCAGCCATTCTTAGATCAATTTGTGGTAGTCTTTATCAATGAAATTTTGGTTCACTTAAAGAGTAAAGAAAAGCATGAATGTAATTTAAGGTTCATTTTGGAAATGTTAAACGGAGAGAAGATTTATGCCAAACTCAATAAATGTGAGTTTTGGCTAAGTGAGTTGTCTTTCTTAGGATATATAGCTTCTATAGAAGGTATTTAGGTTGATCCTGGCAAGATTAAAGATGTTATTAAATGGAAGCCACGCAAGAATATAACAAAGATAAGAAGTTTACTAGGTTTGGCAACTTACTATAGATGGTTTGTCAAGGGGTTTTCTTTGATTGTAGCACCTTTGACTCACTTTCAAGGAAATATGTTAAGGATGTATTTACTTATAGAAAACAATAGCTATTTTATGAAAAAAATTTTCTATAGAAAATAAAAAATAGAGATTGTGTTCACTTTGACTATTTTTCTTAAATAGAAAACATAAAACAATTTCTATTTTTCTAAATTTTAACTTGATGTTAGAATATATTTTTAAGATGTTTTCTAAGTTTTCCTTTATAAATAGATAGCCATTTTCTAAAAAAAAATTCGTAAAATGGTGGAAATTCATTATTTATTTTATTATTATAATGTTACTAGCATTTATAAGTTTTCATTAATCTTTTATATATAATTTCAAAAATTAAAAAATAATTCTTTAAATATTTTTACTATTTTAAATAAATAAATTATTTTCCCCAAAAAGAATCAATTATTTGAGATGTACACTAGATCGGTTCAACTTAAAAGTCAAACAAATCGAATTTTGTCTAAAAATTAACTGAATTAATCAAACTTGATAGAGATGAATTGAATCAAATTGAAATGATCAAATTTTTTGGAGAACAAAACAAATAAATAAAAAATCTTTAATTTTTTTTTATATATACAAAAATATTAAATGACATCATTTTATACCAAAACAATATTATTTAAACATAATAACATCATTTTAAATATTTGGTTGGTGTAGCTTCTTCAATTTTCACCATTTAAGAATGAAACCAAATTGAATAACCCAAATTTTTTAAATTTTAAACAAAATAAATCAAAAGTAATCGATCGAAATAGCTCAAGACTCAATAAGGATTTTCATTTTGATTTGCTTTTATACACATTTACATTATTAGCTTTTTCATTAAAGGTGAGTAAAACCATACTGAAATTGAAAGATAAATCAAATTGATATCTATTTTGGTCTATTCAATTCAGTTTGTTTGGTTTTTGATTTATTCTTTTTGGTTTTTAAAAAAATTCAATTTATTCAATTCAATTCGATTTGTAGATTATAAAAATCAAATACATTGAACATTTAAAATTTTCATTTTTTTACATACAAAAAATAAAATATATAAAAAACAATTTGTTCAATTGTTTGGTTCAGTTGACTAAAAACATTTTGTCGATTTAGTGTTTATAACTAGTTTGATTTGTTTGGTTATTTGTTAGAAGGAGTTCAGACTATTCGGTTTGGTATGCTTTCAAACAAAACCAACAGAATACTCCGTATTTTTTCATGAAAAATATCTTCAATTTTTTTATAGATAAATATATTCTATAATTTTTTAGAATAGAAAACTATTTTCCGTCTTTAATAACTAAATGTTTTTTCCAAATTTTTCATAGAAAATAAATACTCAAATTTTCTAAGAAATAGAAAATAGAAAAAAGAAAACTATTTTCTCTAACTAAATACACCCTACGTTTTTCTGGGATGATAAATGTCAAGACAGTTTTGACAAGCTAAAAGTTATGTTGATAGAAACTCCTATCCTTACATAGCCAGTATCTAGAAAGGATATCATCATCTATAGTGATGTATCTTACAATGGCTTTGAGGTGTTTTCTAATGCAAGAGGGTAAGGTTGTTGCATATGATTCGAGATAGCTAAAGTTGCATAGGAATAACTACCATACTCATGATTTAGAGCTTACAACTATTGTATTTGCTTTAAAGAATTGGAAACACTATCTCTACAAAGAAAAGCATTATGTTTATATAGATCTTAAATGTTGAAAGTATCCTTCTATGCAAAAAGAACTAAACTTGAGATACAAACGATGGATGGAATTGATCAAGGAATGTCATTGCTTGATTGATTATTATCCTAAGAAGGCTAATATAGCGACTGATGCTTTTAGTAGAAACTTTATGTTAGCCATTAGGGCTATGAATGTTAAGTTAAAGCTTATAAATGATAATGCTCTTTTGGCTGAGTTTCAAGTGAAGCCTAGTTTGCTATAATAAGTGAAGGATTCTCAAGAAAGATGATTATAGGCTAATAAATGTGATGAGCACTATCAGAGAGGAGAAGCCTACTAAGTATGAGATCTAGAGTGATGGTTTTCTATATTATCATGACAAGATATATGTTTTAGATGTGGAAGATCTAAGGAAGTAGACTTTATAAGAAGCTTATAGTGTTTTTTATGCTACGCATCTTGGTACCCAAAGATGTATTAGGTTTTGAAGAATTCTTTTTGGTGCCAGGCAAGAAATGAGATGTATCAGAGTTTGTGACAAAGTGCCTTACTTCCCAGTAGGTAAAGGCTAAACACCAAGTTCTCTTTGGATTGCTTAATCCTACAATAATTCCTAAGTGGAAAAGGGATAGGGTTACTATAGGCTTTATGGTTATTTTACCTATAATAAGAAGCAGATGTGATTTAGTTTCGGTTATGGTAGATCATTTGATCAAGATTGCATATGTCATATAAATGATGATGGACTACTCTTTAGAAAAGCTTACAAAGTTATATATTGATGAGATCATTAGATTGTATGCAATGCCTACTTTTATTTTATCAGATTGAGACCTATGGTTTACATCGAGGTTTTGGGAGATGTTTCATAATACCTTGGGCACTCGATTGTGTTTCAGTATGGCATTTCTTCCATAGAATGATAGTGATGTAGGAAAGGGATAGGGTTACTATAGGCTTTATGGTTATTTTACCTATTGGTCTGTATGAAGTGATGGAACATGTAGAGCTAGTAACCTAACTAGCTTTATTGTAACACCCCCTACTGGATTCCTAAAAAAACCTAATAAGTAGTGCACTTCCCACTAGGTCACCAATCCTCAGATTTCTCCCATGTTTATTTATTTAACTCTTACTTACACTGCACTAGAAAACTCTATATAATTCCATTTTCCATTCGGTCAATTTCTATGATCCATTTAAGTTAATATCATTATGTTTACACTATTACAGGAAAAATTAAACATAATAGGTATTACATAAAAGTCTATCAGCACAATGGCTGCCTGGGTCACTAATCCAAAATGCAATTTCTACCTGTAAACACTTCTATATCATGTAACCTATCTCCTGGACCCTTTTGGTCCCCCAAAATATAATCTTATCAGTATCATCTACCACACAGCAAACACAAGCCTTAGGCCACAATGAAAAAAAATACCAAAAGCCTTAGCCTCACAAGTATCAACATAGATCAAATGTACATGAAAGTAGAATCACAAGCTTAATTACATAATAGCCCATTATATACAGATACTACTTTGTGTCCTTTATATACATCACACCCATATTCCCCACCCAAGTACATAGAGTGCAAAAACCATACATCTATACATAATCAGTCATCTCAAAAATGCCCTCTAAACTCCACTGCACAATTTACGAGGTGATGTCCTTGATTTTGGTACCTGCGTAGTGAAATAAGAATGCTGAGTATAAAAATACTTAGTGGTGAATTCAATCATTAAAAACATGTCAAATACACTTTCCATGCATATAACCTTTATTCTTATCTTATACTGATCTCCCAATTCAATTTGAGAAACTAGCATGCTAAATTGCTCTTTTACCCCTTATGGTGTTTCTGTCTATAATTATCCAATTAATATTCATAAGTCATATAATTTATGCGTTTAATCATTATTAGACACTTCATGTATATACTATACCATTTTAAGCATTTATTCATCATCAATAGAAAATTAGTAAAATGCCCCTATATCATATTTCATGGTCATATATGGAGATTTTAACTGGCCCAACTTAGGAGGCATCCTTGATAGATATTAGATCTAAAGGGAAAATAAACTGGTGTAGTGGTCCCCATTCTAGACCTATGTTGCTACATCGACTAATTTAGATGTTAGCACCTAAGGTGCAAATAATAAGGGGTTGTCTGCTTAGTAGATTGGTCTGTCTAACAGACTAGTGCAATGGCCCTTAAGGACCTAGACTGCTACACTAGCAGTATATAATTATCAGTGAAGAAGTGGTTTTGTATGGCCAACAGTGGCCTCAATGGGGACCTACGCTGTTGTGCCGGCCCTATCTTAAAAGTAAACAGTGTAGTAGTTGCTAAGAATCCCTAAGTTGACCACTCAACCCATCCTGTAGGTGTTAAACTATTGGCCATTAAACCTCAATCAATGTTCATTTCCTTACTAATTAACTTTTTATACTATTATAATCTTAAAAATAGTTAGTTATCATTTTTATAGAATAGTTAAAAATTAGCCCTGTCTGGAATGGCCATAAATAGACTGTATTAGGTAAAATATTATAAATTACGATTAAGATTCAAGTTAGAATTGCCAAAAATTTAGCTATATTTGTAATGCCCCCTGCCCATTTTCAGTGAAAACAGGCAAGACGTGCTACTTCTCGTGAGGTCACCCATCCTTAGATTTCCTAGAGGCCTTTCATTTAACTTTTATCTCATCTCACATTTTCCTATTCTAGAAATTTTCTTTAATAGCTCTTATAGTATAAAATACTTTTGCCAAGCATATGACATTCACACACTGATCTCAAAACAAATTATCATTCGAGTCAGTTATTATAGCTATAAACTTGTTTCTTACCATTATAAATTACTATGCTAGCCAATTTTATAGTTAATACCCATCTACCCA